>JAUKPT010002012.1:0-13972 GCA_032273505.1 Nanomia bijuga | reverse complement strand
CCCGCCCCCTTAAAGTGACTTTGATTTTGCTCCTTAAATTTAGGTTTTGTACTTCTTAGCAACGGTTGCTAGGTGTTGTTAGTGGTCCTTTCCCTTTGTTTTTAGATTTTGGAACCTTCACTTTTGGATTCTTCATCCTTGATTTAGTACCCATGCCTATTTTTATTGTAATCTGATTATGTTTGACAGTTGGTCATTTCCATGAATAATTATTGAGATATCCGTCAGTTGGATTAAAATGAGTATCATATTCGAATTCCTCGTTATTTAATAAGTATCTGTACCAAATTTCAGGTTAATCTGACAGCTTTCAATTTTCAGGGGTAGGGGGTCACTTTAAGGGGCGGGGCAGTCTCTCTGTCGGTCGGTTGATTACGTCTTCGTTATAAATGAATTCGTTAGGTTCACGATTTATTACAACCATTCTCGGTAAAATTATCGGTTTTCGGATGGCCTCGGGGAGGTTGCCGAGTTTTCCCCCAAAAAATGTGTGGCGCAGATCAAGCCTTTCCACACTACTCAAGCCGAGCGGATACGAGTCACATCAATTACCAAGTTGCACCAACAACTGCAATATTTCAATTTTGCGGTAGTTTCAACTACTCTAAATTATAAATGATAATATCAATTAAAGTGTGATGCTGAAATCGTTAGGCTGTGAGTCCGTCGGGTCAACCAATGCCAAATTGGCAGTGGCGGATCTCAAGTGTCTTCAGTGTCTTCATGAAGACATTCACTTTTGATAAGAGTTATTCTTTTTGGCAGGTTTTTCTCATTCTATACTAAGTTAGCCCTATAAATTGATAAACTGGGTTCGAAACGTTCGATTTTCAAATTTTGGGGTAAATGCCACTTTTGAAGACATTCAGAAAATGGGCCAG
The DNA here is from genome assembly GCA_032273505.1 of Nanomia bijuga. NCBI lineage: Eukaryota > Metazoa > Cnidaria > Hydrozoa > Siphonophorae > Agalmatidae > Nanomia > Nanomia bijuga. The sequence continues at coordinate 13,091 of JAUKPT010002012.1, read as the reverse complement.
ATCCGACACTGATTGGGTACCTGGCGAAAAACTAGATGGATCTGCAGATCATGGTATACATGGTTTAATTAGAGATACTAAACATACTTACTAAAGCTTACCTTACCTAGCTATTTAACTAAGAGTGTTGGCTACACCACTGAGATAATACGAGCTGATAATTCTCATCAAGATTGATACAAAAAAAAAAGATCCAGGTACCTTTTGTAAGGTTTTGAAGATCATGTTTGAAGTTAACTAAAAATTCTTAGAAATGAGCCAAGATGTTTGTATTTTCCAGAGAAATATATATTTCAATTCAATTCAATTGCTGCTACCCTTTCTTAATTTAATTTTCATATTATTGACTGTCTCATTTCTTTTTCTATGCATCACGAATGTAGCGTGGTTGCACCCACTCCGTCCACAAGGACCACATGGTGATTGGTTTATTCTTGCAACGGTACGGGTGTTACTATACCTCCATACAATATTCATGTCAATTGACACCTTGTGTTGAAGTGACTTATAAATTCTCTTCTAGGTCATTGGAAATTTTGTATCAAATAGAGAGTCACTTAGTTCATTCATTTTCAATCGATTTTATGTGGTTCCTGATAGTTGGATACAAATATTAAGGAATACAGAAAGGTCTCAATAAAATGTAATAACTTTCACTTTCGATACAGAATTTTCAAAAGGTTCCTCCAATATCACTTATTCCTCAAACTCCTCAAAAAAGAGTGACCAATTCCCCCCCCCATCAAAAAAAAAATAAATTGTGAAACGGACGAAATTATACCCATGCAAAATTGACGTATTATTTTTAATCAACAGCTTATTAGAGTTGACTGCATTTATAAACAGGGGTTAATATATTTCCTCAAACAAGAAAGGTTCCTCAATTCAAGATAATTTTTGAAAAGGGACGAAGGTTTTCTGAACTTAAAGAACCACAACTAATTCCCACCCGCAAACGTCGTGAAGCGAACAAAATAATACCCATACAAAACTGACACATTATTTTTAATCGACATGTTATATGAAAAATGGCCGTATTCATAATAAGATTTTTTGATTTTCAGGGTTTAATGAAAACATTTCCTCGGACAAGAAAGCTAATTTTCAGAGAGTGACGAAGGTTCGTCGTGAACCGGATTCCACATATCGAAGTTTGTGCAGCAAGGATTCCTTTTTTTGTCAGCTTTGACATACTCATTACTTTTACTTAGAATTAGGTGAAAACCTAATAGCCAGAATATTCAATTAGAATCAGCCTGGTTCGACAGCTAAATTTGGATTCATATTGGACCAATTTGTTGGGACTTCTCATTGTTTCATTTTACTCTTTTCTAGGTCATTGGTAATTTTGTATCAAATGAAAATTTATTCGCTCATTCATTTTGAACTAATTTGACGCAGTTTCCTGAATTTGTTTTTATCTTATCTTGGATACCAATTGGGAGGAATGCCGCAAGGACTCGTAGTCTGTCAGACTTTATTGCATTTGATTTATTGCATTCAATTTGAACTGTATAGTCGCGGTCAAATTTCTCTTCATTGCATCTTCATACATACAACTCGCTGCAAATATAATATCGTTTGTATACTTCATATTTGTTCAAGTCTTAAAGACTAACGTTATTGATAAAAAAATATTTCTGGGTCGACAGCAGTATCTGTTTTTTAAATGACTGGTTTTAAAGTTTTCCCTTTTTTCGTTCCAGGTCATTGGGTGGTATCGTAACAAATGAAAGTATGTATTCGCTCATACATTTTCAATTAGTTGCAGATTTCCCGTATATGCATGCGTTTTTCGTTACCTTGGATTCAAATTACAAGGAAAGCAGTAAAGATTCTTTGTTTATCAAACTCAAGAGATGTCTATAAGATTGCATAGCCAGATAGACTTTTACCGACTATCCGTGGGGTTCGATAAAAAAACATTTCGCTTTATATTTGGTAACTGTAACCGTTGCCTTTTTTACTTTCAAATAAAAGCCCTCGTATTTTAGTTAATTTTATGTTGTTTCGTTGTTAATTTGAAAACAATTTGGAACTGGGATGTATAACAGAGTTGGCATATAATCATTCTATTCTAATCCAGGCCTGTCAGTAAGAAATGTGTGGCCTGCTTAACATATTTGTCATACGTCCTACACTCGTTTACAAAATGTCTTCAAAATGTTAAGCATAGTTGAGCGCCATGTATGTATGTATATTTTATTGACTTAAACAGAAAAATACATTTTTAAAACATTATATACAATAAAAGGAATGGCTAGGTCCTTCAAAGTATAAAATCAAAGATGAATTACATAAATAGTGAATAATTAATAATAAAATTTGAGTAATTGTCACGTTCAGACGACGGTAAACTTTCAAATCTTCAATATCTTTTCCATTTCATATAAAAATATTGACGAGTTTTTATTGGACATGAAATCACCAATACCATTGATTTCATGTCTACTTCTTCAATCAATAAGTAATGGGCACGTAAGTAAGCAATGTTTTACAGACTGGATACATGTACCACATAGGCACACACGATTTTCCCTCGGTTCGATTGGTTTCGTCATTCACTCCGTCTCAATTCTGAGGTTTATTGGAACCAGTTCTATATCTTTTTCTTATTATTCGATCAAGTTCAAACATGTCATCGTATGCTGGAGCGTTGAGGCTAGGATTTATAATTCTGCTGTGCAGCGAAAACACGATGCTTATTTAAAAATAGTACACATCTTTCTTTGGGTAAGGCGCGGTGGCGAATCCACGAAATATTCTGACTGTTGCCCACCTGCTATGAAATCTATTTTTGTGTCTCTTACAAATTGTTTCGAACAAATTATAACCAAAGAAATATACTTTTATAAAATCTGACTCGTGCCCCTGGTCAGGCGTATATAACAATCAGAGTGGAACATCTAAAAATGTCAATGAATCAGAATTGTTTGGCAGGCGACAAGTTTAGGTGTTTTTTTTATACATAAAGTTTTATCTTTTACTTCCTGCAAAGATCTTTCAATAAAAACCTTGAGAAAAGCGTTGAAAAGCACTAAACCTGTGTCTACTCGTGAAGAATAAAAATGAAGTGATTAATTAAAAAAAAAATCGTTCCTATTGTTAAGACGGGATGGAAGGTTGATTATGATAAAGTTTTGATTCTATTCCAAACGACATTTTAAACATTTTCCCATGAAAAATATAGAAATGTTATGACATTAATTTAAGAATATCGATCAGCCTCTAAGTGGTATTTTATTCAGCTGTCAAACCTTAAACTTAAATTTGCGGTTGGCTGGTTGACTTCTTTGTCTTTTAAATAAGAATTGACGATCTTGGTGGCACTCACACCTTTCCCTGGTTTCTCCAAAAACACACTGCGAGAAAAGAGCTAGTGTAAATTTGTTGTTATTGCAACATGAACCCTAAGAACAAGGACCCAAAATTGGTAACAATCCAAAAAATAAGACAAATTATAACATAATCCATCAATCCCGGTATAAACAATCTGGGCCATATTTTACCGGTAGTTTTAAAACCATATCACATGTTAGAATTCTTTTTATATCTTACAGAATAAAAAGTTAGTATGATTTATCCTAGGCCAGGGATATTTACTAAATGATTAAATTTACATAAAATGGCTAAAATGACGATTTTTAGAGAATCTAGAAGCTATAGTTTTGTTCGCCGTCCGACCATGGTGTGTAACAATTATTATGTATGTATGCGGGTAAATCTTAAGCAGTCCTTAATTTTTCCTTTCCGTACGCTTATGAATTGTATCCACTGTTCCTTCAATATGATTTCTCGACTACCATATTCATCATATTCTACATAGCAAATAATCAACATAAAATGGCGATAGCAGCATGACAACGCTTCTTTCCTGTTTTATATTGTCATATAATTAGTACTCATCAACATGGAGATACCCAAAACATCCCCCTTTTGATGCATGAAGAACATACAGTGGTAATTAAACAACAATAGCGAACATTACAAATATTAATTACAGGGGAGGTTGTTTTGAATGGGCGATTATCACTAAAGGAAGGAATCCACTGAGCGATTTAATTCATCATCGATCTGATTTAAGCAAACTTCTCATCGCTGCATTTCCGAGGAAAGCACTATGGTTGATACAAATAGCTAAGTGGATCGTGGCTTTAATTGAATGATACATTTTGATGTATTGTCGTTGTCTTGGGTGAGCACCTCTGGTAAACCATCGGTCGAGAAGCAGTTTGCTTTCCAAAGAATAGGTACAGGAAATGTTAAACATTTCATACTGATCTTTATTGCTTAGTTGCGTAATCTCTCCTGGGAAAACTCTGATTTTTTTTTAATGGGCAAACAATTCTACAAATATTCCATGAACATGAAATAAGCTTTTTTTGTTGCTGGGTAAAGGTCGCTAAGAGATGAAAATAGAAGGGGGTGTACAAACGAATCGAAATAAAACAATGTATTTACTAATTCTTTTTATTGTTATAATAGAAACTATGAGTGAACTGAGTGACTATGAGTGTAATGACTTAAAAAAATAACAGACAAATCCGACAAAATTAGTCAAAAACCCAACAGCTTGATAAAAAGTGTGGTGAAGGTGGAGGGGTAACACAATCTGCGCCCCCCGTTAGCGACGTCACGGACTACAGTGCAAATAATATGATCGTGTGACTATAGAAAAACAATATGGTCAAAATGCAACCCCTTTTTCTACACCGACTCACTAAAAAATTATTATGCAGTCTTGATAATTTGACCATTGTTGCGAGTTTCTGGGATTCTTTTGGATACACAATCACAACACACAACTCTTTATCCTGACTCACTCGTCCTCTATCTGTTCTACGTCATTCTCAAATGAGTGTGAACTATCAAACTCTCACACACAAGTTTGTTAATTTGACCAAAAAGATGCTTCGCAGCGATAACACGGAGTCAAGCGTGTGTCGCGTGTTATGATACATCCAGCCAGCATATGAGACATTCATATCACTTGAAGATAAATAAGTAAATCAAGAGTCGTCCTCACAACAACAACAAACTCGTCTTCTGATTGGTCAGCGTCACGTCAATATCGATGACATGAGTCAATATACGATGCGATATTATCTTATCTTGAAAACGAAAAAAAATATTTTACCCTTCCTACCTCTGACGTTTGAGATGTCCTATAGTTAATATATGATTTAGGGATTTTCACCAAATTTCGGCTATTTGAGCTATTTGATTGGTTGGAATTTACACCATCAAGATTCTGATTGGTTTACGTATTAATAATTTTCATCAATTTTGATTTTAACAAACATGCAAATTGTGACATTTTGGATTGAGCCAATAAGCTTCCTGATGATGTAATTTCTAACCAATCAAAATGCGAAAATAGCCGAAATTTAGAGACAATTCCTTACAGCTTATGATTTGATGAAAGGACGTCAAAATGTTGCTTCTTTTTGTCTAAGTACGTACACTAAAATCATTTTAAAGAAATAAAAAACTGGCGGCCTACAACAAGCACATGCAAACCTCGAGTCAAACGCCCGTTAATTTATAGTAGTCTGTATCTATTAGGGACGTTTTTCGGATTTCTCGGGCGGCGTACCGGTCCTGGACCAGTGTACCTAAAGTGGAACTCCACTCCCTGACAGTAATGCAGAGTAACTTAATAGGAGCTTTTTATACCATAATTTCTACCCAAAGGTTTTATTATCTAAATTAAAGAATATCTCTTGTACAGCGAACGACGGTTAAGACCTTCAAGATATTGTCATCGCATGGTTTTGACTTTATTTTTTGTTATTTTATCTGTTTTTGTACTTTTAATATTTCCTTATGTTTTTATGATATAATAAAGATTTTATTTTTCATTTTCTTATAGTTAGTGTAAATTAGTATAAGTTTATCTAACTACCTGTAAAAAGCAAATAAAATATCTCGCATAGCGAACAACGTTTAAGACCTTCAAGATATTGTCAACACGTATGGTTTTGGTCGCAACGAATCAAGATAACTTGACTGCAATCGTACGTGTTGTAATAGGTTGTCAATTCAATTAGACTTTAGCCATTTAAGCCGATCATCCTGGCTGACACAAACGAATATTGGCTTGGCGAAGAGATGAATTGCTTTCTACTTAATCTTTAATCCGATCCAAGTTAGGTAATCATCATCTATAATACTATATCATGATGGTATTAGAAAGCAGCCCCGGAACTGGACTAAAATATCTTGGATGGGGGTACCCAAAATTCAAGAAATCTGTGACACACATAAAGAATAAGACCAAGATGGCTACATAATATCAAATCTGAAGATGACTGTAAATGTCGAAACACATTGAATAAATTACATTTTAGCTTCTTAACTATGTCTTTTTCTTCATAAATTAACATGCCTTCCTTATGATTATTAATTTAAAATTTATGAAATACGAACATGTCAATTTTTTAAATTAGGGGGGTACTGCCCCAATTTAGGGGAGTATTTCTTCTACGGGCCTAAACGTTCACACAGGACCTTAAGGGGATGTTTACATGGCCGGGTTGACTCGATTAAGCGGGTTAACTCGCTAATCTAATGATATCTATTTGAAATTTATAAAATGTTTACATGAGAGACAGGTTGACTCGGTGCCGAGCCAACCCGCTTGATCGAAGCGGGTTGACTCGTTTGAACGGGTCAAATCATCAAGCTGGCTTGCCCATGTAAACATTTCAAAAAAGCTAGCTTGGGTTTAGTTAAGAAGTCCTTTTATTTCAAATCATATGTTCAAATCAATAAAGGAACTTACTGTTCTAACATTCTTCATTTTTCAAGACATTTTTTTTTAAATAGATAAAAGAAATCTGTTTTAATCTTCTCTTCCTTTTTTGCTTTTTACATTTTAGTTTATTTGTTAGGTGATAAGATTTTATTTGTTTTGGTTTTATACAAAACAGCCGGTGCTTTATTCAAATCTAATGAAGAAACGATCATGTTGTATAAACAAAAAGTTGTAAATATAATGGCTATAGTATTAAAGCTATTTTTAGTAACGGGTTAGCATTCTTCATGTAAAGCGGTTGGACTTGCCTAGACGGGTTGACCCGCTTCCATGCAAACGGGTCCTAAGAAAACGTTTTAGAAACGTACTTGTTCACACTGGGTTTCTATCTGATGTTTATGCAAGAACAACACTACTCGATTGAAATAAGCTTTCCTACATTTGTATACGACTATAAGGAAGCGGTGTCAATTATAATATAGCTTCGGTACAATCACTAAAAAAGAAATCAAAGACAATAGAATATTTATTGGTACTGGGTCGGTCAGGTCTTAGAAACCACAGGTTTTTCCTGCTGCCCCTCTATAGACAATATATTGTTTTTCTCCAGTCTGAATTAAGGTCATAGAAAAGAACAGAAAAAAGTTTAGCTGCAACCCAAGTTACATTCATTTTCAGATATCATCAGGACTAAACTACTCATTCGAATCAAAACTTTATCTCAGTGATTGTTTAAGTTTTCGCATTGGAGAGACCTGGCAATCCCGTTCGATCCCGTACTTAATTGAATAGATCACTGAAATAATGAACAACACAAGTGTTCCATTGCGGTGTGTATTAAATTTAACAATGGATTCCATTAAATATTGAATGTGTTAATGTTGAATGTCGTAAAATGCGCGTCTACCCTAGTAAGTAGAGCCTTACCTATACTGCCTCTATCGAGAATGTCCATGTAAATTGAAGGTCAATAACATACAGTGCAAAGAACAGCGATCAGATTTTGCCCATTCAAATCGAGCGAGATTTCCTGCAACCCAGGGATACTCTTAACCTTCAAATCACATCTAAAAGTGCATGTCGTTTTGATCTATGGTAAAACTATCTAAATAGTTAATGGTGAGAAAAGTGAAAACAAACGTTCACTTTACACAAACGTAGACAATGATTTATTTTCCCTCGAGGTAGGTCACAATAAAAGATGCATAAAGTAAAGAACGATTATCACATTTCCAGCTTTTACTGACGTATTTAGATGTCAAAAGGCAAAGGGGGTATTTATTAGCGCACAGTTAATCGGCTACACCTATTTTTGACATTGGAATATTAATTTAAGGTTTTCTTTTTATTGGAATTGGAAAATAGGCGTTCTAGTTCTGATGACAAATAACATTTGAATATTTGGCTCGGCATGACTATATATACATTCCTTATAGAAAGATGAACATATGTTTGAGGGGTCTAGTTGTTTTTGGCCTATAGACATGCTAGGTGTTATTGGAAAGTGAAAATAAGGTTGGAAATGAAGAAGATAAAAAATGAAGGGTCAAGTAAGAAAAACAAAGTTATGTGAGAAAATCATGGTATTGCAGGTCGACAAGGATGTTTTCCAACCGGCAAGGGTCTCTATGTCCACAGAAAAAATGGGATGGGAGTGTTCATGATCTCTATTTGATAGAACGTTCACCCGGCTGCTGATACCTGCGGTACCCGGTATTTCGAAGCCCTGGAGAAAATGCAATAAAGATGAAGTTGTGGCGTTGGATAGCATTCAACGATAAATATTTTGGCCAAAACTTACCATTTCTTCCCCACACCATTTTGCTATTTTTCTTTATTTCTTCCCTGTTTTAGGGTGCGAAGCAATAGAAATCACTTGTTTTGGCTGTTGGCCGAAACATTTCTTTAGTTTATTTTTTAGTGTGGTTCCGGTTACATAGGTTTGTCAGGGAAGGGTCGGTCGGTCGGGGTTTTATTTCATTTTATTTTTTATTTTATTTTATCTTATCGGCTTATAAGGAAAAATGTCTCCATAATTTGAATATTTATTAAGGATTGGACGTTAGTCGGACGAATTTAGATAAGTGTTTACTCACTCAACGTTCCCTTAATCTCCTATTATTTTTTTTTGGCATTTTTAATTTTAGGTTATATTTTGTTACATAGACAGTAATAGTGTTTAGAGAAAAAATCATTCTCAATGAATGTAAAGAGTTAAGACAATACCTGCAATATGATGTTGGAACAAGGATAAATATTTTGGTCAAAACTCCGAATTTTTTTCCTATACCATTTTCCAATTTCTTCCTTGTTTTAGGGTCCGAAACAATAAAAATCACTTATTTCTTCCCTGTTTTTATAATTCTGCATTTGGCGCATTTGGCGCTTTAGGCCAAAATATTTACGTTGGGGATTGTCTACAAGGTTATTGATTAGTTAAATATTACATCATGAAGATTCTAATTGTTTCGATTCAATATGTTACAATTTGACAGGGCCGACGACACCGGGGGGACCAGGGGGCCATGCCCCTTCCCCCACAATTTTGATGAAGCTTTCGCGGGCCCAAAAGATCTTCTTTAGGCCCCTCTTAATCGAAAAAAAAAATTCTAATATTCTTTATTCACAAAAGAGTAGCCTTATATTGGTCAATGACAAGCATAATACGGCCTTTGATTATGTTCAGGGGCCTCTAACAAACTTCTATTTTGTGAACTTGAAGAACTAATGAGGGCTCTCTTCATAACAGAAGGGCCTTTGCACTAGTGGATAAGGCCCCTGAAACGCCAGCCCCCCCCCCCAGAAAAAAAATGTGTCGTCGCCCCTGTTTGATCTTCTATAAAAGTCAAAAATGATAAAAACATTTCAAAGTGAACCAATCAGGTTCTTGATGATGTCATTTCCAAACAAATAAATGACAAAAGTTGCCTATAAGTTACAGAAAATCCCTTTAAACATCAAGGCACAATAAAATGAATGAAAAACACCATTTTTTATGTTTGTTATGGAAATCAAACCACCAAGTATACGACAAATACAATATACTTTGTTTTGGCGACAAATTATTTACCACAGGAATTGGAAAAAGCCAATATCTGAAAAAAATAGTAATCTGACTATTGAATTAAGATTCAATTCAATTTTATGTTTATCGAATACATAGTACCATCAAAACACACAATATCATATGTACACAACAACTTCTAAAGGGCTCCTTTTTGATTCCTATCAATATATGAACGATAACAATTCCTTTTGGTCATTTAGATATTTGCTTCCCGAAGAATTTCTTTTTCTTCCTTTTTTCTGTTTATGAGTTTGACTTTGAAATAGATACACCTGAAATAATTCGTTCATTTATTGTAAGAACAATGCACATTTTTACACAAATATACTTCTAAAGTTGGTGTTTCTGATAGAAGTAAAAACATAGAATGCCCAAAAAGACATCAAGGACACAACAATAACATCAAAAGGGCTCCATGTGATTCCTATCAATATATGATTGATTGATATCAGAAGTACAGAGAATGAGTTATCAGTTCAATTTTCATGAAAGCACTCTTTTCCTTTTAAGAGATTCTGTGATTAGGCATGATTAGGCAATGAAGACAACATCAGTATTTGTTGATAATTAGGGTTTTAGGAGCAATCAATCGTAAAGAAGAGACAGAATATATAGATTTTAAAATAAGATTGGAAACAAAATCATAAATCAGTGGCAGATCAGGAGTGTTTTCAGTGTCTTCATGAAGACACTTTTTTTTATAAGAGTAATTTCTTTGGGAAGTTTTATTACTCAAGACTAAGTTGGCCCTATAAATTGTTAAACTGGGTTCAATATAAAAGGGCAAACACTTAAATAAAAAAATAGGCCCTGAAGTATGCGTTTCCATGCGTTTCCAGTGCTTCAATTTTCAAAATTTTTCACAGCTTTGATAAATATCAGTTTCGAAGACACTCAGAAAATGAATCTAGTATAAATTGGTGAAATCTTTAATAATGATCGAAGCATGGAGACATAAGATCTTGGATTTTGAGAGCAACAATATCATAAGGAATCTGAAATGTAGACCGTATAGATTAAAAACAATATTATGATTAGTAAGGTGATTCGGAACATTGAAGACAGCGTTCGGTTTTAGGGACAACAATATTAAAAGAAGATAGCCCAACACGAGAAAATTGGATTAAAATCAAAATTACTAAGGGTCGAAATATTTTCTGATTGCAGAATTGCTGTCTTTAGGGGACATCGATATCACAGGAATTCTAGTATATGTAGACTGTTGATCGAAAACAATATCATAAGAAGGGTGAAGTGATTTTGAAGAGGCTAAATGTTGATTGTTGTTCGTTAAGACATAGGAACGCCTCGATTAAGGGATAACATCAGAATACGTGTATTAATATGGATTTTTTCCAAATTCTGTCTGAGGATTAACATATTTAACATTTTGACTTAAAGGATGCAATTAAAAAGTTCATAAGTGCCTTTTCTAATTCTAATTGGAAAGTAAAAAAGCTGAGTGACCCAGGGGACTGTTATGAAATTTTGAATTGGTGGTGTGGAAATATTCCAAAAAAAAAAACGTGTCATGCAGAAGGAGTGGTTTAATAGTTCAGGGGTCCAGTAACATATATTTTTTGTCTTTTCGAACGTCAATGTGACGTTCTGGAGGGAGGAGATTTGTATGACTAAAATCCTAGTATATCTTATTAAGTATATTTCGCCTTGACGAACATAAAAACTTTAAAGACAATATCTGATTCAGATTTGAAAATATTGCTTCGGGCGAGTAATTTTATAATAAAAAAGAATACGAGAATCATTTTTGTTTCTTTTATATTTTAAACTGAGCACTTCGCCCGCTTCCTTCAGGGCATTAATACAGTACTGTATTAATGATCCAAAACTACTGCTGCACAAATCTTTAAACATTCCGTCAATTTACACATCATAGAAAGACCATAGATTGACATTTAAAAGGGAAAACCGGGACTGTTTTTGTTGCATGAGCTGAAGGTTGTTCATTTGCTATTATTACTGCCGTGTTGATGATGTTAATGATGATGACGATGATAATGATATTGTTTGATCATTACCCAAACGGTGTCGTGATTTAGAGTGATTTTAACTGATCCTGTCTAATATTAGGATAAGTAAAATTGGTAAACTAATCTGGCACTAGATATACAACGGGGGGAAGAAATAAGCAAAATTAGGCAAAAATTTTTAGAAATATAGAGATTTCTATTGTTTCGCACCCTAAAATAGGGAAGAAATAAAGCAAAATAGCGAAATCGTGGGGGGGGGGGGGAGAAATATAAACTTTTGACTAAAATATTTACCGTTGGTTCTATTTCACGCCCTAGCATCATCGCGTCCATTATTGGTGCCAAATACTTGGGATCCTGCGGGACAAATCGAACAGCCCATTTGCCACCTTCTTCGTAAACAACAGTGAATTTCACACATTTCAACTCTGCCTCTACATCAACAGTTACTTATTGTAGCCAGCCGTGTCTCCAAAACAATATTCTTCCATCAGTCTCATCGCCTGCCCACTTAACGCCAAGCTTTGTTACCATGAGGCTGCCATTTTCTTCACTACGTCATCGATAGATAAAGGGATGTCGAAAACTTTGTATTGAAGATCAGCCATTATTGATTGATTGATTGATTAAGTGAGTGAATGGTTGATTTGTTTTTGTTTAGTTTAATGTACTGAAACCTGTGTGAATATAAAAATGATTCGTATTTACGCTGGCACATATATGTCTTACATCAGTCATCTAGAAAATTCCATCCGGCTTTTATTCGGCTTAAAAAAATGTTCCGGATAAAAAAATCCTTTGATCAGGACCAAAATAAAGAGGTGTTCCAGATGACTTAGGTAGGACGTCAATATTATAAAATAGAATAAGTTATCCGAGAAACCCATCAGTAGTCAGCCAGCTCCTTTTGAAGTACTAGATGAGGCTTTAGTTCACAGGCCAGGCCTAACTTAAGGTTAGGCCTGACTATTAGCAACCGAAGAAATGCATGGTCAGCTATAGATTTAGGTAGATTTACGAAAACTACGTAAAATGTTCTGGAAAGATGACTGCGTTAAGTTTTACATACCTTAATTTTCGCGTGGATTTAATTTCACGAATTAGACTTCATTTGCGACAATTAGTTCACGCGGAAAATCAAGAAATGCTCTATTCGCGAAAATAAATCCACTCAAAATAGAGAGGTGGACATTTAAGGTTCTCAGAAAAGAGGCTTCATTTCAACGTTTCGATACGATTATATCATTATCAAGAATAAATCAAAAATTAAATAGGA
>JAUKPT010002011.1:0-13978 GCA_032273505.1 Nanomia bijuga | reverse complement strand
ATAATAATAATAATAATAATAATAATAATAATAATAATAATAATAATAATAATAATAATAATAATAATAATAAAAAACACGGGAACCATGGATACAATCCAAGAATACAAAAAAATCATATCCAAGTAGTATCTTATAAGTTTGACTTCTGCTGTACCACAGGATGTAAGGAATTCTGGTAAAATACTTATTACCTGATCTAAAGATTTAATGAATGTTGAATTCTTATGAATAGCTTTTATTTGCTTTTAGTTGGACCAAATTTATTCAACCGGCAGCCAACAGAGGTTTGCAAAAAGAAAAAACTAAAAGAAGTTAACACAAGGATTTAATCGGCCCAAGTACTTAGTCGGCCCAAATTGTAGCCAGTAAAAATAATTAGTCAGCCCAAATTGTTGCAATAAAGGCATAATATGAACAGGTTAACATGGTAAAATAATCTTAGAAATAGGCCAGATTTTTAAGAATGGACCAAACCAATATTTCTGGTGAATTAGCAAAACGAATGTTTTTTTGACCATGACATTTCACAATTTCCCTTTACCCAAAGTTACGTCATGCATGCAGCGAGTGGCGTGACGAAGTTGCATCATTTGTAATTAGCATCAATTGAACTGATTGAAAGCACAGATGCTGACACGAAACGCTCATGACAAATGTTCCCTTTGATCTATCACGCGCATCGAAACCATCCAATGAATAAACAGAAGCTTTCAAAGTTGAGATCCAAGATGATGAATTCAACCCATTGATATTCTTTTTATCCCTTTTGCACTGACGTGACTTACATTAGATGAAATATAGGGTTAAAAGTAATTATAGAACGAGTTTATTCAAAAATCTAATTATCATGTATCTTTTATTTGGTTTCCAATTCTTTCTATTCATCAAGTCAAACAATTTGTCACTCTGTTCTCGACATGAATAAGGTTAAGTCTTTTAATGGCTCGAATTCAAAATTATCTAATTATTATAATTGCAAATATGTTGTTTTTTTTTTACGTTTATCTACTCTCTAATTATTTTCCTCGCTTTTCTAGTTCAAGAAGACTTCATTGGCATTGCTTATAATTTGTTTTTGCCAATTGTCGACTCAAAGAGAAAGTGTCAAAGAGTCAAATAAAGTAATGGTTAATGAAACTCCTAGTGATCCCTTTTTTCTTTGAAGAAAATTCCGTCTTTGAAATCAAATAATTTTGGAGTTATCATAATTACCCAAGACTCTGGCGGATCTAATAAGAAGCTTATCATGCTATTTCAAATATCATGAGTTTAAACTTTATTTTTCATACAAGCCAAGGACGAACTAATGTCGTTTTTGCAGTAAAAGAATATCTAGTCGAGTAATTTCCGCTATGGATACGAATAGAAATCAAGGTAAAACGATTATTCTTGCAATATTTTTTAACTGATATGTTATTAAAAAATCGTCATTTTCTTCAAAGTTGTTTGTATTTTCTATAAGAATAATCTTGAAGAAAAATTCTGGCCTATATAAGTAAACAAATTAAATGAGAAAACAAGCGGCTGGGCGAATAAAATATTACAAGTTAATTCCCAACATGTGTTCAAGTGCAAGTAGAAAATAGCGTTTAAGTGCATTAATTAAGAGATAAAGATACAATATACCTGTGTTTTTTTTTTACGAAAAAAAACAACATTAACAACATTTTAACAGCATTTCCTCTCAGATTTGACCTGGAGATAATTCTTCAATATAGAATTTTCTTCCCCGGCGGCCCAAGCCCGTTTTCGGTTATTTTCCAGCTGTAGAACAAAACTGAAAAATTCCCCATTCCATGTTATGTTTCCAAAATTTGACTTTTTAAACAAACTTTTGGTTTTGATGTTTTTCCCTCAAAAGATGAAAGGTGAAAGTGCCCGTGTTTCCTCCAGTTTTTTGCTAACTCTGGATTCAGGTTTGTTATAAATGTATTAATAGGCCGTATCCAGATCAGAACTTAACCGTCAGTAATAATTTCAAATTTCAAATAATAGCTTTTCCTCTGATGCCGCTGTAGTGTAGACTAGGGCGTTTGTGGCACGGAGACGAATCGCCACAAGGTCCTGGATTCGAGATTGATCTTTAACAACAAGAAATCAGGCCGTGTTTGACAAGGCCATGTTCCAGGGTTTGTTGGTTATATTTTTTGCAAAAGATATGAGATTTTTCTGAAATCAAAATCAAAATAAGTATTCGTCATTATGTTGAATGTGCCTTTTTCTGGCAAACAGGTAATTTGAGATGAATCTAACTATGAAATGAAAACCTTTGTAGCTTCTGATCAAATTGGGTGTTACAAACAAGAAAAGTATACCAAAAGTGGCTAATAGCCTGATGACGCTACTACCCACCTGGAAATACAGAAGGTAAATATAAAAATATTTTTTAGATGGATTCTTTTAACATAGTCTGAATAGTTTTCCCCGAAAATATAAATTCTAAAACGTTCTATGACCAATTTAGTAATCCGGGGCACTTTAACCCACCTCTAGTCCTATGAAATCAGACCTGAAATAATTACTCTTCGGACGCAAATCCTATAGCATGTCATTTTCCATCGGACATTCATCCGTCAGAAATAACCTATCCTGTCAAACAAATGATTGTATTTTTCAGTCGGACTTTTTGACCTCTGAAAGGCAAATAACATCGACTACTTTCACCCCTGGAGTTAGGGCCAAATAAAATAAAATCCTCGATTATTGTTCCGCGTGCATCTATAAAATAAAATTTCACATTTTCCATTTTATTTTTTAAACTTATTATTTTTTTCCATATTGTTTCACCCTTAACATTTCTTTTTTGATCTTACTACAAATTGACTGCGAATCGATCAATACGCACGCTTCGATCAAGTCAAAATTCCAACAGAACGTGTGATGTCTATTCTCAACATCGGTTTTCAATTAGGTAATGTAGCTTTGGAGCAAAAACTCAAGAAGGCAAAGAATATGAAAGACATAAAAACATTGGCAAACGAGACAACTGGATTTAAAGAGGAGGAAATAGAATCAGTACACCCTGTGAAAGATTTACTCGAAAATATATTCTCCCGATTAAAATTGAAGGAAAAATATTTTAAGACGTTTGATTCGGACTCAGAGAAAGAAATCTGTGATATTTGGTACAAAATATTACGTTGACTCCAAAAGATACGACAAAGGACAAAGCACAATCTAATAGATTTCATGAAAAATCACTGTATTCAAAGACATTATATGTTTTCAATAAAAGAATGCGACCGACTAGAGTGTGGGATTTGTGATTGTCCTCAACTTTCACTCAGCATTTTCAATTTCAGGGACATCACATGGAATGTTAAAAATACCATGTTGACAATTTCGTGCACAGATTGCGATAAGCCGAGGGTTTGTTACTCAAAGGAAAACACAAGGATGCAGAAAAAATTATAAAATGTTCGCATGATCGAAGATCTGCAGTATACTTGTGGCACATCTTTTGATGAGGAAGATGAGTTGCCTCTACATTTAATTGAAATGCGTAAAAACATGATTTTTAGTTCCATCATTCAAGTTCCGTACTACGGTGCAAGACACAAAAATATTTGCACTCACTGCTCGACGGATCAAAACTTGAAGAATGAAAAAGAGTACTATCCCATTTGTGAACATTGCTATAAGACAAAAAAGAAAATGATATCACAAAGAGTAAGTTCTAGTTGACATTTTATCATATTTTATTTACATTTGCTCGCGTGGGGTACTTCATCTGACTTTCAACGCCAATTTTTGTTCC
Organism: Nanomia bijuga; assembly: GCA_032273505.1. Taxonomy (NCBI): domain Eukaryota; kingdom Metazoa; phylum Cnidaria; class Hydrozoa; order Siphonophorae; family Agalmatidae; genus Nanomia; species Nanomia bijuga. The sequence goes on along the minus strand of JAUKPT010002011.1, from coordinate 10,218 downwards.
TATTGTATATTAAAAGATAAAAAAAGACATACAGATTTGTATGATTTTTATCCATTTCATGTTTTTTGCTATCGTATGTAGGCCAAAAAAGGCTGTGGTTCTGGAAATCTAAACAGTAAACCGGATGGTCCCTTCCCACGGTTATTAAATTCAATATAGTAGAATTGTCAATAATGATGATATCGATGATCAATAATGCATGTTTTAGAAATTATAGTTGAATGTTTCAGATAACAATAATAAACACAATTTTCACGACCGTCTGGGCCAAATTTTTTCCATTTCTCCTAGAACCACTACCTTTTTAGTCTACGATAAGTAAAGTTGTTTCTTGTTTTGTTTCTTGATTATTTTTATGATTATGTTTTTTGGAGCTATGTGTTATCATCTTTGACTCATACATACCCCTGTACTGTTTGATTAACTGTATACAAACAATTACTTAAAACAAATGCAAATAACAATTTTTTTAAGCATTGCTTTCGTACTTCTCTTATAAGGCCCTTGATTCGGGGTAGGAGCGTTGTATATATTCTAAAACACTAGATCTTTAATTTGATTAGATGTAAGTCTTAAAAAGGTTTTGCCCTGGCAACCTCTCAAAGTATTTACTAAATCAGTTCTTGTTCTCAAGTCTAAAGAATATATTCTAAAAGATCTTGTGAAACAAGAATTTATCCCCTCACAAAAGTCCAAAACAAAAGTTTCTCTAGATTGTTTTGATTTATGAAATTACATTAATAAAGTCAACCATACCAAAATCATGTGTTGCACCATCACGTGCCTAACATTTATAGTTTCTACAGCACTATACATTTTTCATACAAGTCCTTTTCATAGAACGACGTCTAGGAGAATGTTGAGTTTTTCTGGTCTACAGATATTTAGAAAACTGTTTCTAGTATAAGAGAATCTATATATTATTTCTCTACGTATGTATGTATGTATGATACCATTTTTCTCAAAAAGTACAGATAAGATTTTTTCGATACTTTGCATGAAGCTTTGTTTTGATAACGGACAGCGAATTAGAGCAAGATGGGGTCTGGGTCATGAATAACCAATGAGTTTATGAGCAATTAGTACATAATTAGGCCTTAATTTGGCCAAAAATCAAATTTTCGTGTATACAGTTGTTTTATATATTGATGGAAAGTTTTCTCATAATTAGTGTGAAATTAGGCCTTAGAATAGCCCCTACTACTTTTTGTTGAAAAACTACTGAACGGATTTTTCTTATATTTTGCATGAAGTTTTGTTATTATAAGGGGCAGCTAACTAAGCAGGATGGGGTCTGGGTCATGAACAATTAATGAGTTTTTTCCATAATTAGGCCTTAAAAATCAAATTTACGTATATATATATAGTCGGGTCATATACTGTTGGAAAGCATTTTGGTGTCTGTCCTAGCAATGATTGTTCTCTTTCTTTGTCTGCCCTTCCGTCCAAATGGGGTCTGGGTTATGAATAATTAATGAGATATTAGTATGATTAATCTTAAGTATTGTTACACTACATTTTTTTCATAGACAGAAAAACAATTGTTCATTTTTTAACGGGCGATGGAGCTAGTTCCTTGTTATTTCTCCAATTCGTATTATTTCGATGTGAAGAATCGAATCATTGTCAAAAATTAACAGTTTAAAGAAGGTTTATCAGTACCACTAGTAACGAAAGAAGGCATTTAATTAAAGACCCCTTCACTTCCCAGTAGCATGTTTAATTTCTAAATTCTTCATAACTGTCAATGATTTTATGATATGAGATGCGTAATAATTAGAGTTTAAAGGACCTACCTACCATACGTAACCGATTGTAACCAAAACCAGAACACCTATACCTACCATATCAACGTTACATAATAATTAGTTTGAAGATATGCATGACACCAGATATATTATCAGAAAATCTATATAGAGACACATCCGATTCGGCAAATAAGAGAAAACTGACACAGCGCTTGGAATTATATCTGACAGTCAGCATCTGCACCCCAATTTATAAAACTTTTGTCCAATAATTAGTTATAAACATTATCACTATCTATAAAATAAAGGATGCATACGCACAATCAAGTAAAAATATATTTCTTGTTGGAACCATTGAGATAAATACGTCAAAAAATACTTTTTAATTAAGATAATGTTGTACCTACTTTAATTAATGATTGTGCAAAAAATGTCTTGCTAAGGCTAGATCATGATTTTTTGATTATCTTTTATCAAATATCATTATGTTATTGATACTTGGCGCCATTGTAAATCTATTTAAATGCAAGAAATTAGAAAATTCGAATCTTTATCTTTGCACACAGTCGAGAATTGGTAAGAGTGAATCTAAATATGTTGAAGAGGGATGGAGTGGGGAAAAGTTGTTCTAGACCAGTTGGACTGTAGTAGATCTAAATGAAAAAGAGTCGATTCAAATGGAGTGAGTTGGATCTAAACGGAGTGGAATAGAGTGGTAAAGAGGAGGTGGATTTAGATGAAGCAGAATTTATCTAAATGGAGTAAAGTAGAATGTAGTGAAAATGAGTTGATCTAAATAGAGTATGGTGGCTCTGAAAAGAGTGGGTGGATCTAAATTAAGTAGAATAAGGTGAGTATTATTTGAATGAAGAAGAATTAAGTGGAAAAAGGTGAATCAAATTGTGTGGAGTAGATCTAGATAGAATGAACTTTGATAGAGTGGGACATGAGTTACTCTGAATATAAAAGAGTGGATATGAATGGGGTAAAGTGTAATAGAGTGGAGTTGAGTGGCGAAAAGTTTGTGAGAATATCATCTTTTTATGATTATGCATTTACGTGGGGCAACAATGGAAAACAACAAAAAACAAACAAACAAATTGATTGTAACACGATAAAGATTTATGTAATACTTTATCAAATCAGGAAGTTGTTTAATTAGTATTAGTGCATTAGTATTAGTGTGAAAACGAGTAAGGTACAAATACTATCGAGAAGCTCGTCACGATTTTCGACTCATGTAGATCTTCGTCAATGTGTCACAGAGATCATCATTATACTGTAGACGCACAATTGACGACGAAGCAATTACTACATAGTTACAAATCTTTACGAAAAGAAGGAAATTATAATTTGAAACACAAAGGTGTTTGAAAGATTCTGCCGTCTAAAAAGGAAAATCAACAAGTAAAGGTTTCAGAGTATTGTTGTTGTCATAAAATGAATTTGAAACTTGTTTTCAAATTTTACTCAGAACTAAAAAAATCCTATCTTATATACATACTTTTGTTTAGAGAAGTTATATCAACAGATAAAAAAACATATATAAACCGATTATGAAGACGAGCACTGCACGCTGAGTAGACAGAAGAAGGAAGAAGGGCTGCGTGACAATACACGCAAAAATGGGATTAGTCTCAGCTCAAACTTCTTATGTAATATGATCATTTCATCTCTTATGCTGCATCAGTGCGCGTGGGTGGGCGCTGGAATCATCTGGGGTTAAAGCTTACGCATAAACTATCATCAAACATAATTTTACATACTATGGGGACAATGCAAATGTTGCAAATTAGTAAATTTTATGTAGCTAACTAAGATATTTTTAGTGAAAAGGTAAATATCTGCCAGTCAAAATTTGGAGAAATTCTAAAATTTACAGAATGAAATTATGGTACACAAAATGGTAATAGTAAGCTGCTATTCATTAAGGTTCCTTCGATTATCCTGGTAAACACTTTTGAACATATTTAACAATCCATTCAAATGCTTTCAAGTTTGTCGAGTCATCTGAAGACTGTAAGTTATTACTTGCAAGGTGAGAATTATGACTGTACAAGATCATATATAGCAATTTCATGGTGTAAACAATTTGTATTTTGCGTTTATATTATCATAAATTTACCTACTAAGGTAAAGTAGTCCATGTTTACATTTAATCCAAATATAAAGTTGAATGTTAGACATTTAATCAATTATTTTCAAAAGATGGAACTCTGATTTCAAGAATATTGTTTCAAAGATCCGACCAGTACAGGAAACTGGAACTTTTAATCATTTTCTATTCAAATACGACGTGTACGGAGATAAACCATTATTGAGGTTGACAGTTAATAAAACCATAGGGTAATGTTATATGTATTCAATCAATAATTCATGAAAATATTTTAGGAAAATCACAAAACTAATGATATTGGTCAAGGAACATTTGGATATGAACAGAATACTCTGTACATCTGGCAGAGTCCATATTTTATAACTTCACAAGGCATTACTATGTTAAAACCTTCTGGTCGTTCAAAAATAATGTGTATAGTCAATTCTAGCTCTGATTGCCAAGGAGAAGGAAAGATCTTTGAATGATAAATTGATATCGACCTGGAAAAAGTCGAGAGATTTTATATGGCTGAAGAAAATGGTCCATATGTCTCAACCATTGTGACAAATCGGTCATTGATGTACAAAGAAAAAGAGCTAAATATAAACACTTATAAACAGTTAATCCCTGAAAAACAAGAGTCAAAAAGATCCGAAAAGCACTACAGTCTGCTTAAAATTACTTCAATTTTGAGCTTACCGAAAGGTGTAAAAATCTTTTGGAAACCTTGTTGTTCAGAAGCTCGAAATCTTCATCTTCATTTTTTCCTTTTTTATTTACAGTATTTTTTATTAGCTGAATATCTTTCTCGGTAATGCTTCAATTTGTAAAGAAATGGACCTGAAATTATGCTTCTTCATTTTTTTAAATTTGCAACATAGAAAAATTGCTTTTCAATGCTTAAAAAGAATATGATAACTTTTTTGCAATGAAAGAAGGGTTGAACGAAAAACTGATGACATTTTTTAGGATTATCAAAATAAATCTTTATACGTTGTTAAGTAAAAGTGTTCTGTCTCAAGGTATGCTTAGCATTATGCTTAAATGTTTCAATATTTTCAGCCTCGATATGCTTATAAACTTTATGCTAAAACAAAGAGTGTATATTGAATCATTTTCTTTATACAAAACAATTAAGTGCTCTTATGTGGCTTTTAAACGTATCTATAAATTTTGTACAATAGCTTCAAAAAACCTTTATTTCGAAAAGCAGACTTTAAATTGTTATCCAGGCCTAGTACTGAACTAAAGAACATGCCTGTCACTGATATACTCTTGCACTCATAAGGACACCGATTATGAAATCTTGAAATTTCCCTCCCTCCACTTCATTTCTATTCCCCTCAATTGTTAATATTCAATTCATCAAAGATGGTCTTCTTTCTGTTTGTGACTTACAGATACACGTGGTTATCACTCTCAACACTGGATATGTTGTAACAAGAGTTTAATTACTGGTCGATAAAAGCATTATCAAAATATTATCTTGATCATTCATCATAACTACAATTTCGTCGGATCAATCCTTGCCCCGTGTGGAAAAATTGATTAGTCAGTTGGTATCTGACAAAAGATTAGATCGGATATAAGTCATAGCCTCGATTATCCCAATAACGGCTATGCAAGACTTTTTCATCATAATTGCATTTCTTGACTTATCCTCATATTTTTCTTATTTCTTTGCCAATCTAAACAATCGACTTGACACCGTATAATTCACTAATTTGACCTTATGCACAAAAAGCATGAATTTCCAGGGATATTATATTTTTGCTTCTAAGGCCTTAGATTGACATTATCTGCGATTAATTTATTTATGTTTTCGTTTTTTACATGTGATAACTTGAACCTTAACTGTATTTGTAATCTGTGTTGATAGGCCACCCCTTCCCGCAAACAATGACATCGTTCTTCTTCATAAAAGACCTCCTCTTATTGTCAGTGGTCGCCAAATGGATTCAAAATGAAAACAAAAGCATGATCAGCCATACAACCTAATCATGGGCCTCTATACTGTGTTCCGAGGTTATTAAAAAGGTGCAATTTCAAGCGTGCAATTGATCATTCTTTTATAAAGATCACCAACAAGGCTGATTTAGATGTGACACTAATGACATCACCATGGCAAATCACCAAAGCTGCACCCTTTTTCAAAACGCCGGAACCATGTATCACCATGGTTTCTGCGTATTTAACTGAAGTAAGAAGTTAGACATTATTCTTATAGTGCTAAATTTAACAACTAATTTTTCTTGTTTTACTGTTAAGTGTCACACCAATCAATTCTAGATACCGTGCGATCTAAGTTCAATACCCAGCCGCGCCAAAATTTTCATTACTTCAAATTAGCGGTAGTTTCAACTACTCTAAAGGCTTGATAACATCAATTGAAGTGTGACAGTACAACCATCAGGCTGTAAGTCCGTCGGGGTCAACCCATGCCGTGTGAAGGAAATTGGGTAGTCAGTTGGTACTTGATGAAACACTAGTTGGAACTACAGTTGGCGAATGAGCTTACGGTTCGGCATGACTGTTCCATCATAAGGGCCTACATATGATATTCTATCAGTACATATTTATTTTTGATACTCTTTAGTTGTTTGCTTTTTGATAAAATTATGATGTGTTCTCTTTGGCATTCTTTTCAATTTTTTTATAAAATAATTTTTTGTTTTGTGGTCTCTAATGCTCTAATCACGGTAAACCATGTCGTTCTTTACTAATAAGCCTAGAAATATGAGATGCTATTTTGAAATAAATAGGTGATTAATAGAGTAAATGTATAATTTATGTATAATTGGTTTAAACATAATATTTCCAATATGAATAGAGCCAAAGATGTGGGGTCGTTTTTTTTTTTGCTTGATCTTGCTTTGACCTACTTTTGCCTCTATCTTCTGATTGCAGCATTCGTTTTTAATAAAAATTAGCACAGACATAGTTCCTAATACTATATTTGCACCGCCAAACGCATTTTCGAAAGAAACTATTTCTTTGCACTGTTTTTCTCATTTAAAGTGAAACCGAAAGTACTTCATATTTCCACAAATGATTAATCAATTTGTTACTCGATTGATTTTTTATGATCTAGTATCTGATAACAATGTGTCCTGAACATTTCAGAACCACTGAATACCCGGAAGGTACTTTCCGTGAAAAGGCCTGCACGATGTCTAGTCCTATGAGTAAAGAGCGCCATGCGGTAAACTAATTTTATTTCGTTGATTGTGCAAAAGTTTTTCCAAAAGAGAAATACCTTTTGTTATGAAATCTTAAACCCTACTTGTAGAAACGACCCCTCCCCTTTGAAAACTATTGGGTGAACTTTTGGTACTCAACACTGGATGCGAGGGACTATTAGCTCAATGATTCGATAAACATAACTAAATTCTGTGCAAGATATGCCTAGAACGTAGTTAACCTTGTAAACTAACCAACAACTAAACAAAAAATCTTGGCTCCGCAAGTCACACAAAATTCTTTTGACCTCTCTAAACATTAGCTGACCTAGCACTTTCAAAAAAAAGATATTTCTAGATTTTTTTGCGGGTCATTTATTTTTCAGAAACCGAGCTTAGATGGTCAACTGACCTTAAACATGTTTTTTTTCACCGAGTCAAGAAAAATAGTTCAAGGTCAAGGCGAGAAAAGATCATTGCAGTTTTGGCACAGTTATGATCTAAACTAAATGTGCGGAGGATTAAAAGTAGGATGGAAGACAAACTAGCTGTACGTCATCTCAAACTTGCGCATAACGATGACGTCATAGGAACACGTAGAGTAGTTCTTACTGCTTTGAGAATGTACACATTTTGTGTGTATTTGTGTGTACGTTTCCATTAAAATGGGGGTTTCGGAGAAAAATCGAGAATAATCCCATTAGTGTTTTCATACATTTTCCTGGATTATATCTAGTTAAAGTTCATGTTTACAATCTTTTGATACACACTGTACATACCATAAATTCAATTTGGAGGGGGCATTGCCGTTTTTAAATAAAAATATCGAACGTCAATCGATAAATAGAACGAGTACCATAAGTAAACCAAGATATCCTGAGAGTTTTTTCAATATCAAACTTTAGACCTAGATCTTTTAGAAACATGTTATTTTAACTTTTTGGCACACATAAAAAATTATATTTGTATCCATTTTTCTGTCCGACGTACAGCGATAGAAGATTTTAGATAACTAAATTTAAACGAGGCATTACCATACCTAGAAAAAGATTTTAAGCCGATTTTTTCGTGAATACCATACATTTACCAAGCTTTTTACGACTATCTGAGCTAAGTATATCATATCGCAGGACTGTTCGGGGCTTTTATCTGTCGAACGTACACGTCGGACGATTTAAACAAGTAGGGAATATAGCAAGCAGTTAAACCTTTTTATTCGAGATAAGTTTATAAATACTACAGAAGAAGGTAAAACCCAAGATTACATTTTAACTTAGTTTTGACAGCTGAGCGATGAAAGTTCTGTCTGCCTGATGTACGTGTACGTCCGACAGAAAAAATAATTTTTCGTAAAAATAGTTGAAAAGAATACTAATTTCATGAAAACGAAATGATTCGAGAGGATTGGTAAAACTAGTTTCTTATTCTAATTCCATCAATGGTTCCCGAAAAGTTCTTAAATGTTCAAAAACTGCAAAAAATAGGTTTTTCAAAAGTGTGACCAATTAAAAGACAGACCCAGCTATCTAATCCGTTATTAGATTTGAACATCTTGAAAATGTACTTTTCTAGGTGGTGTCCGGTTTATAACTGGAATGGATTAAAATTAGAACAGTTAAGGCTAATGATAGATACGAATGTTCTGGGCTGAAGGATGAAAAGTTTTTGACTGCCGCAAGTATTAATCGTGCCAAGTTTCATGTTTGTGCTCAAATTAGAAGCGTTTCCCCCTTTTCAGTTCTTGTCATCTCCACTAAATCATGATAACATAAAGAATCATTTTTTTTTACTTTAATTTATTAATCCGGGGAGTGTTTACATAAATTCATTTTTCCCGGACACTTTTCAGAACATTTCATTGTTGTTTATGTCGATGAGGATTAGGGGTCATTCAAAAAGGAAAAACTACAAAAATGGCAATTTTCGCACCCCTTTCTGTAACACAAAATGCAAAAAAGTGTTAACAATAAAAAATATGGTGGTGACGTCATCATTTGCGCTTATCCCCCTCCCCCATATGTCACTAACAGTCACCATTTTCGATGATCCCCCTCCCCCTTCCCCGGTGACGTCCTTTTTGAATCACCCCTTATATGCAATGCATGTTATTTTTAGTATCTTAATTTATTTGTCGAAATAAAAAAGAAAGGATTTGATAAAGCGTGAAGCTTTTATGTGCATTTAACGATAGGTTATTAAAAGGCTAGTGATTAACAAGACAATGTACTCTCAAGGTTATTTACAGTGACAAACTGATATAGGTGTAATGTCATGTTGAGTTTTAGTCCTCAATTTTAAAAATAGAAAAATAACGAAAGCAGCCTTCCCTAAATACGTCATGCTTTTAATGTTTAGGTTGACAATCAACCAACAATGACAGACGAATAACAAATGCCGTAAGTGTCTTTGAAGTCACGTTTGCCAAAAAATCAATTTTGATTTTGCAAAATACTAAAGTGTAAATTAGAAGTGTACTGTAATTGTTTTATCCACAGCTCTTAGGCGCTTTACTTACTGCCCTCTTTAACCTTAATCATACTTTCTCTTCGTATATCTATATGAAGAACCTTGAATATATAGGAGGAAGAACAAGTCGAAGTTGAAGTAGATATCGCGATATTGAACCCACAAAAATGTAACTAAGTAGTTATGATATCCACGAAATTTGGCCGTTATCGCCCTTTTAAAGAGCTAAATTTTAAGAATTTTATTGTTATATTTTTCTGATAAATAAAAAACAAAACAAAGGCTGTCTTAGACAAGGAAATAACTGTAACAAACTAACCAACCGCAAAATCATGTTTTTTTATGATTGATATTTGTTCATGAGAGTCCCAGTTATGTGAATCCTCCTGGTGCCTTTTTTGTACTAAACCGGAAGTCGAGATGGCGTCATAGTTGGGAATTCTTTTCGACTCATTAAATATTCATGATGTTGTATATCAATTTTATGCTGAGGCCGAGAAAAAATATAATTATGTTTGCGCCGTACCGCCCGGGTGGATTTATTTTTCAGCTCACCCGGGCGCAGGAAAATTCCACTATTCCATTTTTTTCGTTCAACACTCATCTTTGTGATTTTTTTCTCGCTTTAATTTAATTTTCAGGATTTAGTAGTTTAGAGATTCATTTATCGTTTACACATCGTTTCTCTCAGGTGACGCTTTTGAATTCGAGTGGACGGGAGTCAAAA
>JAUKPT010002009.1:0-13978 GCA_032273505.1 Nanomia bijuga | reverse complement strand
AATGGTGAAAAAAGTAAAGAAAAAGCTCTTACCGTTCGAAATTGAGAGCAAAATGAAATCTAGGCCCTCAAAAAATTCACACGCTTTTACTTTTCCTGTCCGGGTAATTTAGTAGTCCGTGGCTCGTCCCAGTCCCATTCTAAATTTCTCATCTGGTGTTATGTTTACCAGATAATACATTTTACCATCTTTCTGAATCACTACCAACAATAGGGATCGTAATATAACAAGGTCAAGAAGATGAATTCTGATTCTTATGAGACTTTTGATCAAGTTTTTCTCTTTCATTCTTAACTTACTGTAATTACAGTTTAATAAAACTGTGTGGTCCAACAACACTAAGGTATACTTCGGCAAAACAAATAAAATGGTAAGATCTTCACAGTTACATTTCAACTCCAGATATCAACACAGTCTTAAAATAACATATTACTTGCAAGTAAGAAACTCCATAAATTATTATCCGTTTTAAATTTCTGGTTTTTATATTTAGCCTAATGTTCTACCTACCGAGGCTAAATGTGGCTTATTAGAAATCAACAACAACAAGCAATTACTGTTGAGGACCTGCGATCACCAATGAGAGAATGATAATTTTGATGAATGCCTTTTAACTAAATCAGGAAAAATATAGTTAAGGACCAATTTTCAGAAAAACCTGAAAGAATCAAATTTTGAACACATTGGATCCATTTTCCAGCAATTTCCCAAATTTTTGGAGAGCCAGATTTGTCCTACATACGAGTATTTTGCTAAATGTTTAGAATATTGTTTGCACACTGATCCCACACTTATCTCGTAACAATGTTATTTTGTTTCGATGCTACATTCTAACATTTCAAGCCCTGGTGTATGTGAAAGGATCCAGAATACAAACTGGCAGACCTTTGTCACAGGTACAGATTACCCATAAATGGCCAGATACAATGCCAAATCGGTTCTGTTTCCAACTATGGGAAAATGCACACCTCTGAAAGCTGATGATAGACGAATTATTACTACCTCAAGAAATCAGTAGACAAAAAAAAACAAGCAATGAAGAATCTAGCTATGCCTTTTTGTGCCCAATTTCCCATATATGCGTTTTTTGCCAATGAGGCAAGTACAACCCTCTAACAACTCACAGAAAACAAGAAAAATCGTTAGAGTTAAATTTCAGTAATTTTTCCAAATTTTGGGAGAACCATTTTTTTGGAGGTGCGTTTCTTGCCATTTTGGTGACAAACCTTCATGCAAAATAACAAGAAATTCCTTAGTTATTTTTGATAAAAACTTTTATCTTTTACTTGAAATACATTTAAAATGAAAATCCTATACCTACTGTCTTTGAATTGCCCACCAGGCTGATTTACATATAGTTTTACAGATTTTAGCTCAGCAATAATTACAGAATATACTTAATTTACTTCTAATGATTATATCATTTCAAAATGAACCAATTGAATTAGAATCTTGATGTAATTTCCAACAATGAAATGACAAAGTTAGCTAAAAATATTAACCATTAAATGTGAACAAAAATACTTACTAAAGACCATAACATGGACACCAAGATGACAAAATGTGCAATCAGCAGTAAAAAACGGACAGGTACGAAATTACCAACTGCATACATTGTTTATTCATTAACGTATCAAAACACCTGCAGAGAAAAATAAAAAAAATCTATAATTGGAATATAAAATCCTAAGTTTTAGCTCATTTGCAGAATTATACAACAACAATACAACAAAAACAGTATAAGTGTAAAAATAAAGTAAAAATGAGATGTGTTTTTAAGCTAACAAATAAAACTGATTCTTTTTAAAGTAATCTTATTTATCAAACATTCCTGTTAGTTGTCCCACATATGAACAATAAGTAGTCCTGACAACTTTACTGTCCTATAAACGTCCATTTAAGCCAAAATTATTAGGACATGAGTTCAAATGCTTTCTAACTACATTTTTGATGCCTGATCTTTAAAGGGCTCACTTTTACTGACAAATGGCCCCGAGATATGATAACAAAATTCTCATTTTTTTAAAGATAACCCAAGTAAAAAATTAATATGATTTGGATTCTTCATGTCAGAACTTAGTCATTTTTAGGAAGGTACTTCCTTTTAAAGTGATTGGAAATCACAGTGGAAATCTCAACTTTAAATTTTGGGCTCAGTTTGGGGACAATATAGTTGTCTTTGGGCTGTTTTGCCTCATGGCTAACTTTTTTGTCCTTTAATAAATGGGCCTTGTAACACTGGATCATGAAATATACACTAGGAACAATAATTTGAACTGATTCAACTACATCCATATCATCGAAACAAATTTTAACAGTGACAGGATCTTTAAAAAGGATCATAGAATTTTCCTGTTATTTTCTGAAAACCATATTTTTCACTTTGGACAACTTTATTGTCATTTCAAGGGGCCCAATTTGTAAAAATATTTCTAGATCTGTAAAAGAACTTAGTTATGACTCAAAAACAAATTTTATCTTTAGATAAAACCCAAAATATACTACAATATGAAGAGATCATTTAAAGAGCCTTTTTGATGATACAGGACAATTTATTGTCCCTTTTAGGATCCATTTAACTATTTCTCTTATGCCAACCATGTTCTATACCAATAAATATGTTAATCACCAATTTTCAAATAATTTGCATGAGCAGGAGAGAAGAAACAGGCACAAGAGAACTTTAGTGTCTTTGGACTAGTAACATAGCCACTCTTTAGACTGACTTTTCTATCTATTGACATGATTTGGGAGAATGGGAATAGCACTATCTTTTTATTTGACTTAATAACTTAACACTTGTCAAGTTCATTTTAGTTAAGTCCATTTATCTAAGTATTAACAGACCCTCAAACTTAGCTCCTAAAAGATGGAGCAAAACAGGCCATTTTCCGCTCAAAAGCATTGTTTTATGTGAAAATTGGGTAATTTTTTAATATATAGGGATTTGTATAGGATTTTAAATAACCTTTTATCACACCATCATCCATGAAATGGCTGGGTGCAGAATCGTCCTCCCCCTCTCTAAAATCCTTAAAAATTTAGCAATTGAAGTAAAACTATGCAGAGTTAAAGACCTTCATAAGATACACAAAAAATTAAAAAATGTACCCCTTGGTTCAATATTTTGCTTATGTCAGCACTTTTTTGGGATGACATCATTATGGATGTATAGAAAAACATGCCTGCCTCCCTAGCTCAAATCTTTATAAATCATGCAAATTTGAATCAAATTCAGATTTTGGATTGAGTAAAAAACAAACAAAAACGAACTCATTATAGAGAAAGAAATTCAAGATGATGATATTCTTATGAAGTATATTCTTTTAAAAAAACATATTCATATACAGCATAACTAATGGGGGTGGGTGGAGAGCAACTGCCTTATTTATTTCATATGTATAATTTTTCAGATAAAATCAATGAAATGGAGAATGGTCTTTGAGTCCCCTTCTCCTCGTCTAGCATCTGAAAACACTGGTGCAACTGTATACTTCACTTATCTCATTTTCTTCAAACCTGAGTAAATGATACTGGAAAATAGATATAGTTTGGGGTTTCACAAGAATTAATGAAAACAGGGTCAATCAACTTGAACTTTTTATGACTGTCCATTTCTATCCTTCATTTAATAGAATTTTGAGAAAAATATTAAGTCGACAAAATGTTTTATTTGTTGGTCACAAATTTTTCAGCCCCACAAAAATAAATAGGATTTGAATTAAGGAATTATTGTCAAAGTTCAGCATCAGGAAGCTTATTGGTTCAATTCAAAATGTGACAATGTGATGTTTTAATAAAATCCAAAATGAAGAAAACATTTCAAGAAATTGTAGATACATGAACCTATCAGAATCTTGATGTAATTTCTAACCAATCAAAAGATTGAATTAGCCATAATTTGGAATAAAAAATTATTTTATGGGTATATTCAACTAGTTCAATTCAAAATGATCATTATTTTAATTAAAACTGACAATACTTGTTACAATTTTAATTTGAGTTACCCAATCAAAATACTGTAACAAAATTACCTATAATCTACATAAGCATACTACTTTTTAAGTAAACAAATTGAAAAAAGAGACAATGGAAAATTTAAAACTAATATTTTTCTAATTAAGTTATGGAATTATAAAATGTATTTCATTTACAAAGAAATAATAAATAGTATAGAAAATATCAAAAAACTCCCTCATCTATATCAACAAATAAAATTTATGCATAAAAAATAAACACTTGACACAAAACAAATTAACAAAATATTTGTTTTCTTTATCTAGCAGAAGTAATTATAATTACAAATCATTCCTTTTTTGTCAGCATATTTTGTACTAAAAGCAAAAGAATAGAATCCAAGTGATATATTTTCTACTACACAGACAAATAACATTTCTTAATTGTAACAGATGTTAAGTTGTCAACTCGATTCATACGATATACACATCAAGATATAGTATTTATACCACTAGTATTTTCCATTCCTATATTTCGTGAACCAGAAAGAAAAAAGTACACTTTATTTCTAGCAAGCTATTATTTATAAAGAAACAAATGGGTAACACTAAAAAGAAGAACGTCTAACTGGTTGAATTTGAGAAAAAAAAATTCTGGAGTTATATTGATTTAAGGAAATAATTAACACACAAAAAGATGCAAAAATCGATGAAAAATTGGCTATCAAATTTACAAATAGTTTTTTATAGTTTAAAATCTAAAACAGCGTGATCCAGCAAAACATTGAAATTTGACCAATTAAAACAGCAAATTTTGCCATAACTTCATTACGACGATTTTTCAATGGTGACATTTTGACTTATGTTATAACTTAATAATAAGATAATAATGAGTCTGTCCTAGAGGATCGGCTTCGAAAAGAATAAACTGTTTATAGAAAACAAATCGCAGGTAAATCTTTGACTTACATCATAAGGCTAAAAAAGCAATGATCCTTATTTAAGCGAAATATCACTTATCATAGATTTTTATATTTATACAAGCAAAGACAGGCAGTTGGGATAAATTAGACAGATAATAAGAAAAGAAGAATTGATAACATCAATCGAACATAATAAATATATCATATTTTAGCTTGGCCTTTTAATAATCATTGGTTTTTGTAAACAGGATTTCATAAAAGAATATGTCTGAAAACAACAACAACAAAAATTTTGATCAGGGTTGTATAATCATCTCTCTATCTCTACCATATTCAAATAATTATTTTTATTACAAAAGAAATCACTAACTCAAAAATAATAAAAATAAATCCACTCAATCCAATTATAAAGGATGTCAATATCCCATGATGCACATATATCATTATAAAATAATATGCTATGATTGGTTAATATAGTTTTACTTCATTATCAATATTTCTGTAAAGAAAATTCACGTAAAATAAATTTTACATTTTTTAGGATTTTGCACAAACAATGTTTCGTCATATTTTTTTACTTTAAATTAACATTACTTGGATATTTGCTATGACCTACCATTCCTACACCAATTCATTTCCTGCACAAACAAAAAACTATCCAAAATAATAACAGCATATCTGAAACATAAATTTCATTTTTTCATGTGCAGAAAACACACACAAACAAACTTATGTTAAAAAAACTGCTATTTTATAAAGATAAAAATATCCACTCAATTATCTATCATTACTAACATAACATCAACAGAATGTACAAACAAATTACAGTGTTGGCCAATTCTTTTTTCAAAATGTGTATTAAAGTCGATTGAGAGAGTTATTTGTATGATCAACACTATTTTCATCTCATCTCTTCATCATCATCATCATAATCCAGAAAAATAATCCATCTTCAAAAATATTTAAAAAAAATGTCTTGTACCACATCTTTTTTTGAATAAACTTACAACCACCTTTAGCAAACTCTTAACCCTTTCAATAACATTGAAAATGAAGATGATAAGTTAGTCAAAACGAAAGAGATATCATCGGATCTACAAAAGTTAGTCTATAAAAATAAGGCCTTTTCTCTCAAAACTAAATCAAAAATAACAAAAATATGTATCAATAATAAGTCAGATTAAAATAGTCAGCACAAACTTAAAAAATTTGCCATTTTGTCTTCATGTTTTTTATAAATTTAACTCTTAAAATACAATCACAATTCCTTCTGGGCGTTATTATCTTATATCTTATGAGAACCTGAAAGGCCAATCGAAATACTTGCTGAAGAGCACATGATTTTTGCTAAAAATTTGATCTACTAATTACAGTACATATATCTAATCTAGTCAAAAAATTTGATAAAAGAGAAAATGAAAAGAAAATTAAGGACATTAGAATCACTTTGTCCAGGTGATGGCATTTGACTAGCTATACATTCAACTTAAAACACACAGAAACAGATGAGTTATATATATCATATGCTATCATCTAACATTTCAACCAAACTTTTAACCAACAAAACTCACACTCACACATGGACGGACACACACATACACACACAACTTAGGTTGTACATAATTCAAACCATAATTCTTTTACTTTTTCACAGATTTGATTCTTTAAAATACAAAAACTAAAACCACAAATTAATTAATTCATTGTTTACTTTAAAAGATGAATTAATAACGTAGAAAAAATAACACAGCAAAAAGAATATGTTAACAGTGAATTCAATGTATCACCATTTTTTGCTAACACACAAAGGTTTGAACTTGATTAAACCTCGAAAACACTTATTGCTGTTTGCAATGTTTTGATGCTTAGCAATTGCTGCATGCACAATTTTGTCAAACATTTCGATTTGATTCTGTATATTTATCTTATCGAACAATTAAAAGAATAATTATGAAAAAAAGTACAACCATTTCTTTTTTTTGGAAAAAAAATCACTAAAACAACATCAAATTACATAAATCTGTTTTGGTACTGTAATCACCTCAAAGTTCATTATAACCATCTTCAGGTCTTTCCAAGCAAGGCAAAATACCATTCAGAAATGTAAACCCAATAGCATAATATGTAAGTATAGCATAAAACGTAACCCATACTGTAATAAATATGGAGAGTGGAATATACATGAGACTATTCTGAACATCTTGTAGATTAATAGCAGCAAAATACATATTAATGGCAATTATGATGGCAGCCAGAAACCAAGTAATTATCTTAATGAATGTATTATTCTTAAATGAGCTCATAATAGTGGTGTCGTTAGTAAACGTGAGTAGAGGTAGGACAGCAAACGGTAATTGCAAACTTTGTAAAATGTTGAGATAATCATTCAATCCAGTCAAGTGATCAATACCTTGTGAGAAGGCAAGTGCGAGAGTGGGGGCAATAGCAATTGTTCGAGTTAACAAGACACGCTTCCAACGAGGCCATTCCAATTTGAGAAACCCCTCCATGGCAAATTGCCCAGAATAAGTACCAGTCATAGTGGAACTCTGACCAGCAGCTAGTAAACCAACTGCCCAAATATACATTGCTGCAGATCCAAATTGACATCCCAAGAAAACACCACCATTAAACAGATTTGCATTGACAGTTTTGTTTCCAGTTGTGTTGAAGATCTCAGCATGAGGATTTCCATTAGCAATACAATTCTTATAGATATCAGCATCTTTTGCATGATAAAAAGCTTTTGCAAACACACTCACAACAAACACATTAATAATGAACGATACAAGTAAGGCAATTGCAGATTCGATAAAGTAATAAAAATTTGCTTCTTTCACTGCTCGTTTGCTTTTCTTATTTACAGAGCGTGACTTAACAAGAGCAGAATGTAGGTAGAAATTATGTGGCATTATAACAGCACCTACGATTCCAACAGCTTGTGTAGCTACTGCTGAATTGCAATCATGACAACTTGGTACAAACATATGTTTCAAAATATCACCTTGATCTGGTTTCACAAGTACATACTCATACCCAAATGTTATTGCCATAATAGTTATCAACAAACCAAAAAAAGCTTCCAATTTACGCAACCCATATCTATCAAGCATCAAAAATAGGAAAGTATCACAAATTGTAATCATAACACCAGCATACAAAGGTATCAATCCATTTGAGAGTAGATAAAATGCAATCGCAGTTCCAATAACTTCTTGCATATCACTACCAATGATTGCCAATTCAACCATTATCCATGTAATCAAACGGGGTACTTTCGGATATTTCTCATAACAGACTTCTGCTAAATGCATACCAGATACTGTCCCTAATCTTGCTGACAAAATTTGCATAAGCAGTCCGATAATAGTAGATAATAAAAGCACCCATAACAATTTATACTTAGCAACAGCACCTTGCTGTAAATCAGATTCAATGTTTCCAGGATCAAGGTAAGCAATACTCATCAGAAAACCAGGACCTGTGAAAGCCCATAAACGACGAAAGCTAAACTTGTAAGAACTTTCATTGTCTTCATCATCATCATCATCATCATCATCAGTGTCCCTTGGGATTTGGATCTGTCCAGCTGCATAAAGATCATGTCGGTCTTCTTCTGTGCGAGCCATGTTCTATCAGTGTTTGTTACGTGAAAGACATAAAACTGTGCAAATGTAAATTATAAAGAACTTAATGAAATTCTGAAAAAGAAAAAGAAAATAGAATGATTTTATTGAAGAACTGAATAAATATAAAAATGTGTATATAGAATGTGACAAAGTTCCGGGGACATTCAGAATTTCATGGTAGAGTGATAATGCTACCATAATTTATGCAAGTAATTATACTAATGCAACAGCCAGGGTGTCTGTATAACATTCCAATTTGATAGTTTAATATAATGCTAAAATGTTTGTATAAAGATATTTTTCCTAATCATCAATTACTTTTGCTAAGCACAAAACCGACTGTGCATACATTAATATGCAGTTGAAACAAAGGCTTAACAATGTTTGATTATAACATTTGAAATTTTAAAATTATTCAACTATACTGCACCCCCCTGAAAAACATGGAATTTTAACATATATGGATATATATATATATATATGTTTAGTTGGTGTGTTGTGAACTATTTATCCCATGGGTGCAGCAAACTGGGGGAGACGAGAAGAAGAAGACATCGTGTTAGTGGTGACCGGGTATTTGAAAACAAAGAAATTTTAGCATAATTACCCTTACCACCCGTAAATGTCAAATCCAGTTAAAAGAGTCAAAACCATAAAACCAAACAGTCACCAATACAATAGTTAATCGTCATTTTCTAGTCACTCCATTTAGTTAGATCCCTCTCATATGTTGCCTTGTCTTTTTTTACATCCTTTCTGTCTTATTTAACGGGTTTAAGACCTTTTCACAAAGCAAGAATCTTTACTTACTTACCATTACTTACTATTTTGCCAGTTTTCCTCCCATTTTACATGTCCACGAAAAAAGATGAAACAACAAATGAACTAACTAATTACAGTTGGTGTTCATGGTTTCAGGGTTTGTCAAAAAGTTTTATCAACATTTGTCTGCATCAATTGGTGTCAGTTAGCGTTTAGTGTTTGAGGTTTCTGATGAATTTTATTTAAAAGAAAATAAAGAACCCTTTAACACACATTTTAAAACTCAACATTTTAAAAAGGTATTTCCTCGCAGTTGAAAAGAAACAAGAATGTAGTATAAGTGAATTTGTCAAAAAAAGGTTGCGAATATTATCAAAAATATTAATTTAAACTAGCCGAATGAAATTAACGCAAATGTCGACCTCTGAATATTTAACATAAATGATATTAAGTAGTAGAGCGCTTACTGTATTTCTTCTAATTCACATATATGTTTTTAACAAACAATGAAATTAACATACATGATATTAACGCGGATTTTCAAAATTTGCATTAATATCATTGATCATTAATTTCCTATAATAAGGTATCAACAATAATCCTATAGGATCCTGTCCGCTAAGTGCAAGGGGTCCAAAATTGATCACTTTGGGGATCAATTTACTGAACCATATATACAAATGAATAATGAATAATGGGATGAAAAAAAAATAGCAACTTTACACCAGCATCATAAGGTCCCTCCAAACCTGGCGTTGACATTTTTGACATTTTTGACATTTTTGGATATATTTGGATATATTTTGACATTTTTTGACATTTTTTGACATTTTTTGACAATTTTCAACATCTTTCAACCATTTTTTGACCGTTGAAAAAATGATGAAAAATGCTAAAAATAGGGGGGACCTATAAAACAAGTGGTTAACCCAAAAACCCTGAAAAATGAAATTCTAGCAGGAATGTGCCAACCACAATAATTTAATAGCTTTGAATGGAAAGTGAAAATCAAATAGTAAGGACAAAATTACAACTTCCTATACAAGATGATTAAATTTGTCTTAGTTACAATAAATAATAACAAATCTATGTACAAATTTTACAATTAATTCAAATAAGTGCACACACAATATCTACGTTTGTTCTAAAGCTTTTTGAATGATTATAATGAGAACGTTAAAAATGTAGATGTGCATGCAGGGTATTGCAGGGTATTGACTATACCATTTCTAAGAAAAAATCTTTTTAATCTTATAAAAAGATACCAAACCATTCTTATTCTCTAATATTTCAATATTTTTATATTAAAACTTTAAATTAACATCTGATAATCAAATGAAATAAACAATTTCCTTTCGAAGGAAGCAACAAAAGTTATATCATGACAGGTCAAAAACCTAATGAGTTTTGTGTTTTGTTGCATATGAGTAGATGAGTGCATTTGTCTTTCCTCCCATTAAGTATAAAATGGGGTTCAAGTGTGTATCATGCATGTATGTGGTTGTGTATGTTGCATGTCAAAAGAAGATTATCTTTTCATCGGTTGCGAATTACATCAAAGAACTCGAATGATTCACTTAGTTGTATTTTCAGTTCTTAACAAAAATGATATGATTTCAACCAATCAAATGACAAAGTTGTAAGCAATCCCTCCAATTTATGTTTATTTTGGTTAGAAAAAAATGATCTTAATTCTTCTTATGCAATAACATGTTAATCTTAAAAATGTATGGAATCATTTCTGAGAGATCTCCTTCTCAGAAAATCCTTTCCTTTTTTCGCTTATGTATAACTAAAACAAGAGTTGCAATATTGGAATGTTTTGTTCCATAGCAATTCATGATTGCCTCGTTATTCATTTTAAAAGAACAATTAATCTTTGTTTTCTTTTTTCGATTCAATATAATGGCAAATTTCATCCAATCTTTTTTTATGTTGGTAACGATTGATATACATCGAAAATACCACAAACCAAAAAGAATACTTGATAACAAAGAAATCCATGAATTTTTGCCATGATTTATACGTTTTCATTTTCTAGAATAAAAAGATAGAAGAGACAATATAAATGACAAATATTTTTACTCTTCTTAAGGGTGATTTATATCGAACTAGTACAGTCCCGTTAGTTTGTTTGTTTGTTTGTTACAAAGCAAATCAAACTATTGGGAACCTAAAATTCGTAACAACATATAATTTTTTTTGTGTCATCACTATCTATAGCCCCCCCCTCGTCTCATATTGTTACGTATCGTCATATATTGTCATATATTATCTGACAATAGAGAAAATATTGACAAGGTGGGGGCCTATTTATTATTCAACAAAATTCATCATTTTTCAACAACTTTTATTATATTTTGCCATTTTTCAACAAAGATTTTTTCGACACAATTCAACACAATTCAACACAAATCAACAAAATTCATATATATATATATATATATATATATATGCTCATATACCCAGCGCACATCCCAAGTAGAGGCAATTTACAAAGCACTACTACTTTTGGGCTGGGATCACAGGAAGACACACACAACATTTAACACTGAACAGAACCCTACGTGGGACTTTCAAGCTAATGAAGCTGGGACAAGCTCCAGCTACATAGTCTAGTGGCTAATTCTACTTAATTTTAATCATTTATAAATCATATGCCTTGACGAGGACTCGAACCGCAGTCATAGCAGTGATAACGTAACGTATTAACCACTAGACTATGCACCCACGAAGACTGAAATTCTATAGTGGGAGGTGCTTTCAGTGGTATAAAGAATTTATTAAAGAAATGCTTCCCAATGAAGCGTAGGTAGGGAGTAGCACGTAGAGGGGTGGAAGGGAAAAAGTTGACAGGGAGTTGTTTCTGGGAGAAGAATGATGAATTTTCAATCACTAACAAATATTAAGGGTAAAGGTAAGAAATAACTATAAGAGGTGATATATGGAATACTGAAAGGATCCAGGACAATAAGAGCCATATGAGTTCTTCATATGGAGGGGTTTGGGTTAGGAGCAGTGGGTCATAGTACTGTGAATGACCCAAGCTAGTAAGACCTGGACTTGACCTTAGATTTATTTTATTTTAGTATATATATATATATATATATTAATTTAATGTTTACGATTTTTCTTTTAGAATAGAAAAGAATTTTAGAAAAAGGTGGGACCACCCACAGAAATATAGATTGAACTGTGTCAAAGCCGTTGTCATAAATTTGTTTATTCCCTCATTATATATATATATATATATATATATATGAATTTATTATTATTATATTTTTATAGAAAAAATATGAATTTCATATCATAATACTTTTTGTTATTATTTGCTTGCATTTCCAAAAACTTTGAAAAAATGTTCCCAAAAAACGACTTTTCAGTTTTTAAAGCAGTGACATAAACATCTATTTTAGCGGTGACACAAACAGGACTCTCTTGTCTTTACCGGTGACTCCAACAATCCTCTCCTTTTTCTACTACTGATGCGTGTTTTTCACAATCGCTCTCCAAAAAAATCATACTTGCCATTTTCCCATTTTTCCCATTTTTCCCCTGGGCCCTAAAAATCCAGGATTATCAAATTTTACAAAACAGGCCATGTGAACTCTCATTTGAAAGCTAGGATAATGGCAAAGAAGGAAGTTAACAAAAGTGAAACATAAGTTTAACTACTATCATAGCTTTATTAAAAACCAAGATTTGGCTCTATTCCCCCTGACCCTCTATTATTGCCCTGTGCATCTGTGACAATTATAAGCCTACAAAAAAATCATCCACAGATACAAGGCTTGTAATGAAAATGTAATCGTTAATGAGCCTTCAAATAGACACAATCTTTATCCAATTTTACTAATTCTTTCTTTTGAAAAAAACTATTACCATTTCAAGGAAAATGATCAAACTGTAGTGCTTTCAATGGACAATAGTAAGTACAAAGTATGATCAAAAAGCAATTTTCGAATACCATCATCTGAAACGAAATTAAATGATAATGATAATGATAACATACATAATATTTCCAATGTGGATAGAGATTAAGATGTGGGTCGGCTTTTTTTAGCTTGATCTTGCTTTGACCTACTTTTGCCTCTATCGTTCTAGATAAAAATTAGCACAGACATAGTTCCTAATATTATGTTTGCACCACCAAAAGCAATTTCGATAAAAATTATTTCTTTGCACTGTTTTTCTCACTTAAAGTAAAACCAAAAGTACTTCATATTTCCCCAAATAATTTACCAATTTTTTTCTCGATTGATTTATTATGATCTAGTATATGATAACAATGTATCCTGAATCTTGCAGAACCACTAAATATTGGGAAGGTACTTTCTGTAAAAAGACCTGCACAATGTCTAGGCCTATTAGTAAAGAACGCCATGTACGGTGCCAATTTAGTTGTGTGATAGTTAGTGTGGACGTAGACCTGCAAGTTTAAATCATTTCACAGTTACATTTTTCATTTTTCATAACATTTTTCAAACCTATCGCTATCTTCACATTGCAATACTCAGTCCTTCGGCCTTCACTAGCTACACCCTCAGTTTTGGGAAAATTCTCATGAAGTAAGTTAATCAACTTAACTGAAATCCTAGGAATCTGAATGCTGAATGCACGTATCTCGATAGGGCCAAAATAAAAAATATGCGTGTAACGGAGGGTGCCATGCTGAGGGGTCGGTCCCTTTTCATCATTCCAAAATGAT
>JAUKPT010002008.1:0-13979 GCA_032273505.1 Nanomia bijuga | reverse complement strand
ATGCATTTCCAGTGTTTCAATTTTAAATTTTGCTATAGCTAAGTGGGAAAATAAACATCATTTTTGAAGACACTCAGGAATTGGGTCAGATCCGCCACTGCATATTCAAAATCACAGGTCTTCTCAGCTCATTTATTTTTTAAGAAAAATTAAACATGGTCAAATTCTAAATGTTTTAATTTATGTTCCCTGTAAAAAGTGTCATATTCTTGATAAATTATTTTTACCAACAAAATAAAAATTGATATACATATTCTTATAATATATACAAATATTGAATGAAAACTCTTCGAGCCTTCCAACAAACTATTAGTCAACAATCAATACTCCCCATCAAAAATCGGTTTATTTCAATCAACCATGATTAATTAAATGTTTATCGTTAGCGTCTGCTGTTCCTAAAAAAAAGGAAGATCGAAAGTATGATAGACAGGTAGAGGGACCTCAGAATGTTGGGTGTTTTTCAAAATTAGGTGGAGGAATAATTATTTGGTTCAGTAGATTTTTGGTTTTAGATATTAAACCTGTCTGCTCGACCGCCAAAAAAGTTAAAATTATTTTATATTCAGTTTTCATGTATTTTAACGTGCATATTTGAGGTATACTTTTTTCGATAGGGACCTCAAAACGCCTGTTTACAAAATGAATATAATCGTTGCTATTATTGCTCAGAAAATTGTGAATCTTGGCTTCTTAGTCTGTTTACTAATAGCATGGATTTTTCTTTTTGCAATAAAAACTTTGCATTTCACAGATTTTCTTAGTTTTTCTGGTGCATAAACGATTTAGTTACTTAGGTAGGTATGGTGGTTTTTTTTTTAAGGGTGGATAAAATGAAAAAAATAATTTGCGACGTAGAGAACTGCTGACTTTTGCACCTCAAAAAATTTATCAGCATGCATCTAAATTCAAGCCCTATCGACCAGCATAAATTCATCACCACTTTTTTTAATAAATTTTAAACAATGGCCCTAATACCGATGGACTTTCTATATAGTGCGATTCTTTATCATAAGATGCTGTATATTAATGATATTTATAATTTATAAGCAGACCCCCATCCAACTACTCCAAACGTAGTATAAATCAAAATGTAAATTTGACAGGAAATGATTCGACCTTGGTGTGTTCTTGAGCCTATTGTTAGAAATTTATAAAAAGGAGGTATTGAATTTATGCTAAGTCGATAGGGCTTGAATTTAGACGCATGCTGATATTTTCTTTTGGATGCAAAAATCAGCAGTTGTGAGAAGCAAATTGTCTTTTTCATTTTTCCGCCCTTAATTTTTTTCTAAACAATTTTTACCCACTATAACTACCTAAGTAAGTAAGTATAACTTCTATGCGCCAAAAGTAAGTATAACTTCTATGCGCCAAAAAAGAAAAAAGAAAAAAGAAAATCCATGAAATACAAAGCTTGATTGCGTAAAGACAAATCTTTATTCAAAAGAAAGTAATTTTTTAAAAAGTCGGTTTGTAATTTTGAATTCTTTTTCATTAGAGAATGAAATTTTACTGTTAAAATACTAGTCTATTTTTTTTTATTTTGTATCTATAAAAATAAAAATCTTTTACCTGATGCTTATTACTGCTGATGGTTATTACCAATTAATCTCATAATATTTTAAATATTTAGTCAAAACTTAAGCTTCTTAGTACTTTAATTTGAAAACCTGCGTGTTGAGGTCCCAACGCGTTATGAGGTCCCTTTACCTGTAAGAGTAGCAATAACTTAACTCATCTTAAAGCAAGAGATTTTCAAAAGGATAATTTTTTTGAGGAATTTAATTTCCCAAATCAGCGAAGTCAAAATGAGCAAATTTTGTGATATCTAATTTTGACTTGAGTCTCCCAGAATTTTATATCACCAAAATGACAAACAAATATAATTCTTCATTAATGTATTAAAAAATTGATGTATTTTTGAAGCTCATTATTCTAGCCACTTCATAAAAAATGTTTGTACTTTTACAGTCAACACTTGCTTTTTTGCACAAAACATGATTCTCTTTTTCAAAAAAATGTTTTTGTTAAAAATAATTTCTTATGGAAACAGATTCTTGGTTCCTCATGAAATGCAAAATGGAGTTTCCGAAGAAATTTAATCAACAATAGTATCGCATAATTTTTTATGTTATTCCTAAGATTGCACCCATGCATATTCAACTTACCGATCAGACCTAGGTCGTGGAGATGGACTACGCGATACAGAAGGGGACCGTCTTCTAGCTGGTTTTCTTGCATTACGATCTTGATCACGATCACGACTACCGCCACGATAACCACCACGATCCCGTGATCTAGATCTGGAACGTGATCTTGAAGGAGACCTAACAATAATAACATTCATTATAAAACTTGAACAATAATGGTCAATATTTTGCCCAAAATAGCTGTTTTTATTCCCCAGTTTCCAACCTTATTATCTTGATCATGAAGAAATTTAGTTTTTGAAGGCATTATTTCTCCCCACTCCATTCACCTGAACTTCATTGTAAGAATGAAAAACTAGTTATAATCAAATAATTTCTGGGTACCTTGAGTAAAATAGGTGACTAGTTTTCACCAAAAAAGAGATTTGCTGAAAAATCTTAGAAAATTTTTTATAACAATAACAAAATTATACATATTTTTTATACATTCTTGTATATTTCAATGGCAAAAAGGTGACTAAAAGGTGACTATACCAATTTTTCCTGACTTATGGAGACTTAACCTAAAAAGTGACCTATTTGAGAACACTGCATTTATTCTGAATGTGAACTTGAAGGTTTAAACAACCAAGGAAAACAGTGCCACTTTTCCAACTATAGGTAGGTAACCAGGAAGTGTGGTAGTAGTCGACCCTTCTGTGTTACAAAAATGATATTGAGATAAAAATAAAGCTAAAAAAATGAAAATGAAATAAAGAAGAAAACATAAAACCCAACTCGAAGAGTCTGGAATTATGCGGGCTGCACACACCTGTTAAAACGGAAATTACTTACATGTCACAACAACAATAATCTACGTAAATCCTTTATAATTTATTTCAATACAAGGCAAAACAATGATTTCCAGGCAAAACTCAATTTAGGTGAAGTAGAAGAGGTTAGCAACATTAAAACACTCCTGGATTAAAAATCACGAAAGCAATCTCTCTTCCAATGTTTTACGCAACAACACACAAATTCAATGTTTGCAACCATCTTTGAATTGATGCAACTAGAGTATCTTAAATGAAGGGTGTCAAATACAATTACAGCTTTCTGCTTTTTGTTAACAATCCATGATCAAACTAAGCAAAATAAATTTTGTTTCCATGTCTTCAGCATGTACCAGCTCAACTATAAAGTGGATGTCGTTACGAAAAGCAAAAAATATTTGTCTTGAATAACTTTTAACTTCCGTAATCTAAGTATGAAAAATTCTGATGAGTTGTTTCGTTATTAGCTTCTTAAGTCAGTTAAGGGAGTTGTATGTACTGTTCCACAACAATTTGAAGGATCATACTTTACTCTCTGCGATAAATTCAGTGTTTAACAAAACGAAAGGCTCACAGGTATGAAATGATGGCAAAGTACACACTATGGAATCCTCTAGTATTCAAAAAAATTGTAAAAAAACAAAACAAAACAAAATTCTGATTTTTACTGTGAAAAGGGGACAAAAAGCAGAGCATTATCAGTAACAATTCTTCTTCGTATGGATGTTTAGTAGGCAGCAATTCTGTCATGATATTTTGCAAATCTACTTCTCTACATAAGGATTGGTTGGCTCACTGTGGTTGTGTGAGATTAAGCTTAAATTTCTTATTCAAAACTTGTAGATCGTTTGTACCAGAAACAAGATATCAACTAATGACAGCAATTCCTTTATCTGGAGACAAAATTTCATCGGTCTGCAAGATCAATGTTTGAACAGGCGCTTTGCAATAACTCAGAACCTTGGTAAGCACATAAATTGAAGACACTATATTGAGCAAAACAACACCAGGTTGGAGCAGGCTGTCACATAATAAAAAAGAACAGAAAGATTAAATTTAGAAATTTTGTATCACCTCTGAATAGACATGAAATGAGTTGAATCAAAAGTAAACTGAATTGATCAATCGATGCACTTTTGTGTTTTCAATAGCAAAGCTAAACAAATATTATTATTACAACAAAAGTCTAATATTTTCAATTTTTTGCAATGCATAAGTGCGCTTTTTGTCAAGTAAATAATTTCTACTTTTCCTCACAAATTTGAAAGGAGGAAATATTTATTCGTTTTTTGTCAAATCAAAAGCTTTTAACACAACTACGATGTCAAAATCATTTTGATTTTTATGTGTAAAAAATAAAATAACATTTTTTACCAGTCAAACCTTAAGATAATTATTTTTGAATCAATGATTTCTTATGAAAAAACCTTCACTTTTATTTCTTGATTTTCATCTGAGTTTCGATTAGATGAATTTTCGAGGGATTGTCACCAAATCCTGGTATAATTTTCAAAAATCATTGTTGAAAATTATTAATTATCAAGATTGTGATTGGTTTAGATTAAGTTCTGAAAAACATCAAGTGAATGGTGATATTGAATTGAAACAATTTAATCAAATTAGCCAAAATTTAGAGACAACCCCCATTTAAGCCTATTATTGTTTCAACATAAAAAGGAAAAAAAAGAAGATAAGACTAGAAACTTACCTTGACCTTCTGCGCCCTCCTCCAGCATTGCTCCCATAACCATACGAACGACTTTTAGTGCATTCTCGACTCATATGACCAAACCCACTACAGTTATAACACTTCACATCGGACATACTCCCTCGTCCACGTCCGCCACCGCCGCCACCACCACCACCACCACTTCCTGCTCCTCTTGCACGGGCAAGTTCAACTCTAATTTTCGAACCGAACAAGACTTGTCCATCCATGTCTCTGATAGCATCATCTGCATCTATTTTGTTGTCAAATACAACAAAACCAAATCCAGGTGGATTTCTTGCTACAAATATGTCACTGATGTGTCCAAAATGTTTGAATTCTTGTTCCACTTGTGTACGGGTTGTATCATCACTTAACCCTCCGATAAATAATCTAGTCATTTTGAGTATCGTAACTAAAAAAGGTAAATTGAGTCATGAATAAACACATTCTACATTATCTTTCATTACACAGCATACTTCAAAACTTGCCAAAAGAAGCAAACAAAATATAGGACAACCAGATAGGGTAAGGATAGCTGCAATACCCCAACCAGGATGGGCAATAACAATTGCAATTTCACCCTGCAGCTATTCTATTTTCTTACAAAAAAAATAAATAATCAAACTACACCTTGATAGCACCACTGAGAACTTATACCGTACAAAGTTACACGTCCCTCGCAAAATAAACTTTGTGGGCAACCTTCATTTCTAAGATCAAACAGTCTGAAAAAGGCTCAAAAATAAGATTTTTTAGGGCTAGTCTAAAACTTATTGCTCTTGGCTCTGCTGTTATACAATGCATACCTCCCAGCCACTTTTTGGGTCAAAAATATAGAAAATATAGGAGGATTTTAGCGAAAATAAGGAGAGTATAGGATAATAATGATGAATATATTGGAGAATTATAGGAGAAATGACAAATTCATATATAATTATAGAGTATTGTGGTCAATGAGCATCCCATATCACCTAAATCCACAGAGTTTTAAAGCCATAAAAGGGCTCAGATGGCCACCAACATGTTTGAAGGCCCCTAAGCAAATTAAAGGCTGCTTGGAATCAAATAAGCAGCCTGAATAAGCTTGAATTATTATGAGATATATAGGAGGATTATAGGAGACTTCGCTAAAAATATAGTAGAATAGAGGCGAAATTTCTTAATTCACTAAAATATAGGAGATTATAGAAAATATAGTAGGTCTGGGGAAAATGAAAATGCTTTTATTTTCAGCCATTTTGATCATTTTTGATTTTTCTTTTGGCTGGAATACCACTTCACAAAATGATATAATCTTCAATTTTTTTCTTAAATAAAAATAACCCAGCTTAGTAAACAGAGCTCTAACACTGCCCAAGTAGGAAAGATTTTTGTTTATCAAAACATGACTTATTATGACTGAACCAAATGACTGACAAAAGAACTAATACTAGGGCCCATTTACTCACCAAATTAATTCGACCCACCCCTCTCCCATACACACATCCATTCTACTAGAGTACCATACTAGCGTAAGCTTTTGAAGGATCCAAACATCATACATACATACTATGTGAATGACTCCAGTAAATACTACCAGTAAATATATAGTATTGTGTATTGATGTGAAAAGGCACAAAATATATATATATACTGGTATGGTATATTTGTTAGAGTTCTTACTAAGTCAGTTGGTGTTTCAGTCCTTATACAGATAGGGATCATCGCCAACTATGGCTAATTTAATTCTTTGATTGGTTCATGAAGAAACAAAACAAAACAAAACATCAAATTGTGACATTTCAAATTTAACCAATTAAACAACTTAAATAGCCCAAATAAGCAATATCTGGTGAAAATATAGAATCCATGATTCCTTTAATGTGCAAAACAAAAATCTCTTCAGCTTTTTAATCCTTTACTAGAATTCGAAAACATATTCACTATCATCTTTTGTCAAAAAAACAAACAAACGATTTCATTATGATTAACACCACCAGTAATGAGTAAGAGCAATATTAACTCAATAATAGTATGAGATTTTTTTGCTGTGGACGATTTTAGCAATTAAAAACAAGTTTTAGATTTTCTCAAAAAAGGTCCCCTTGCCTTACAATCTTACATTTATATTACGAAAGAAGTTATTTACCGGAACCATCCAGGTATGTAAAACGCTATTTACCTGAATTGTTCTGATATGCAAAACGTTATATATGTCTGAAGTATGTCCTCAGACTTATTTCTGTAGGGATTTTTCATCATACTTCAGACATATATAACGTTTTGCATATCAGAACTATTCAGGTAAATAGCGTTCTACATACCTGGAGAGTTCCGGTAAATAACTTCTACCTTATATTATAATGGATAATAACTCAACACAGAAACAAATAAATGCTTGAAAATAGTCATAATATCTTTCACTTCATAAATTATAAAATTACAACTTAATAAATGAATATCTTCTTTCAATGCTTTTTGCTTCAGCAGGCATAAATCAATTAAATTATAACACAATGGCTTGTATTATGTTAATCTATAAACAATTACATCATAATTTAAAGGATTAAAAAGAACTACGAAGTTAAATCAAGTTCTATTGTTGTCTGTTCTAGTGGAGAACAGTTTAAGATCTTCGTTCTTCTGTTCTTGGAGTTAAAGGAAAACTGCCTAGAAGTCTATGATACTCTTACTACTGTCAAAACAAACCATACTGATTATTCCAAATTTACAAAATCCAAGATACCAAATTTGAATGATATCTAAAGATAGCTCGTTTTTAAAGTATATGCAACATGACAATTTCGAATACTTTCTTTCATGGTAGCACGAGGGAGCTGTTATATAAAGACACAATGCAGTTAAGTTCAATTATCACTCTCACTGTTGGGTGAATCGTTACAGTTTTCTTTGGGTGTGACAGATCTTGAGCGACTTTTTGACCTAAAGTAAATAATACTAAAATATTTTAGGCTTAAAACACCTAGCATGTAGCTTGTAGCAATAACGTAGATACGCAGAGGGCTATCTAAAAAAATGCCAGTTTCATTTATACATTTTAAAAACTAAAATGACAAAACTTTTATGTCCCAGCAATAAAACAGCCCAAAATTTTAGGATTTTTGAACATTCATTCAGGACAAATATGCAGGCATGAGAACAGATTAAACTGCATTTGCTTGCATATGCAAGCGAATCCATAATTTGCCATAATATTCCCATGAAATCCCTGAGCATTTCTCATGCCTGATGTGATGATGATTAGGACACCTGTGAGATGCATGAACTAATGTATGACAGAATGTATCCTAACCATTACCTTTTATCCTTTGATGTGTTATGAGATTCAGAACTTTTTGATGTGTTTAATTTTGGTGATCTTTCTTTCGATTCTGATCGCTTTTCTCTTGAACGACTTCTTCTTTTAGCATCTCTATTAAAAAGAAAACAAATAAATACTAACGTCCAACAACATTGAACAAAACCAAATAGAAAATTTCCTCGACTGAAAAAGTAGGTACTTCGAACCATGGGTTAAGTGGAACCTGTAAATAAAGGGTGTGCAAGACACTTACTGGCCATGGAAGCTGTTTCTCCCCCACCACATACTTTTTGAAAAGCTGTTTTCTTCCAATTTTTCACGCATTGGTTTTGTTTTAGTCGAGCCTCCCCGCAGCCCCCCCCCCCACACACACACTTTTTTGTTGCCCAGGAGCTGTTTTCTTCTCCACTTTTTCTAGAAATCTTGGGTCTTATCTGGGAGCGGATCTGGCCAGAATATAGACCAGTGCACTTTCTAAAATTTGTGAAGGCATCCACAAGGATCGCTTTAAAGTTTGAATCTACAACACAAAGTTAAAAAGAATTTTAGGATTATTGTCTAAAAAAAATTGAGCACAAAAAGTTGATTGAGAAAAATATATTTTCTTTCAAGAACTAAAGTAACAACTTCTTTGTTCAATCATTACCTTCCATTGGTCTTTTCACTTCTTTCAACAGATCTAGACTTTGATCGCGATTTTCTTTCAACAGATCTAGACTTTTCTCGAGATTCTGAACGTTTGCTTCTGCGAGAACTTTCACGGTCTTTGTTGCGGTCATCCTTGTGTGATCTATGATGAGAATTCAATGTAAATACCCTAAATCACATGTCAAACAGAAATCAAATTTACGATTTATGGACAGATTGAAAAACTATGATAATGGTTTCTGGGATGGCAGATGGGATGAAAATGATCAGATTTGGTGATAAAAACATAAACATAAACATGAAAATTGTAAATTTGATGTTGTAGTAGGAAATGATGCAAATCTTACAAATAATAACATAATAACATAATGTTACTTTTGCATCCCTCACTGCCTTATGGCATCAAACTTTAATTGCTAGGGCAGTGACCTTACAGGGTTTACAGAAAGATATGATGCATTTCTTACAGCTAAAATTTTCAAAAATGATATTGTATCAACAAGATGCATCTTCTATACAAAAAGATTGACCATACTCAATTTCAAGTAATTTGGACTATGTGTTAGGCAACTACAGTCATCTGCTTCATTCAGATAAGATATACCATGTAATATTTGCATCTTTTTTTTTTCCCTGGTTAAAAAAACAATTACAGCTCTTTAAGTGAAGTTTGAGAGTCCAACTTTCTGTCACATATAGTTGAAGTTATCAAGCACCCATCAGTCTCATAACAACCCAAAGATGGTGTAATTTTTGCATCTTAGCATTAAAGTAAGGTCATAAGCAATCACCGAAAAATTGCTAAAATCGCAGTCTTATCTCATGATAAGCAATAAGCAGTTTTATGTCTTAACTTTTTTATGTGAACATTAGTTTTATTCTTTTTTATGGTGTTTAAGAGAATTGATATAGCATAATCATAAAGAAAAGTGTGATATTAAAGTATAGTAATTAATGAATTAGAATAGCTATGTGTATCATGTACTTATAATGGCAGGTTATTAAAACACTATAAGCAGTTCATATTTATATTAAGTGTTATACATACCTGTCTCGTGATCGGCTTCTACTCTTTGAGCGGGATTTGTGACTTCTCCTTCTGCTCTTTTCAGGAGATCGTGATCTTGATCTAGACCTACAGATTACTATGTAATAATTAATGTGCTCTGATAACATAAGCTATGCCTCTTGTGAAAAAACACAAACAAATGCTCAAAAATGACTAATAACCTACTACATACCGAAATATTCAAAATAACAACAAAAATAAGGGGCTATTGGAATTTCTTTAGGGATTGTCTGCGAATTCAAGGTATTTGATTGGTTTAAAATTACACTGACTGTTTTATTAGAAATTATTTTTAGAAATATGTAGAACTCATGTGGACTCCCTAAATGAAGAAAGGTGAAATCTGATTAAGAGCCTTTTTCAAAATATTTTGAGAACCAGAACTTCCCTATAAAAGTGACAGATTTATAAAATGTTTCCTCATGCAAAAAAGATAAAAAATCGGTAGAGCCACTTCCAGTAATATTGAAAAAAGAACTAGAATTTCCGAGCTCTATCCAACTTGATACAAAAATTCAGAGTAATCCTTACAGCCATTTTAGAAATAATGTATAATATTAATTAATTGATTGATTACAAGGGCGATCTTATTAAGGTTATGACAATTCTAAACAACCAAAATCAAGTCCAAAAAAATGCAATTCTAAACCAGTCAAATGATGAAATTACCTAGTTATAGACAATCCATTGACATATATAGTCAAACCAAACAAATATATGTGCTGTCGTTAAAAAGATGAAAAAAAGTAAGTGGCGCATATTGTTGTTAGCCAAAAAGAATCACGTCTTGGATGCATCTTGTGTTTACAAACCTGTCGAGTGTAATAAGTAAGATAATAGCTTCTATATAGCATCTACGAGCGTTTGTTTTCGACATGTCTGATCACATGTTTGCTCTCTCTACACAAGTACACATGTTGGAGCATTACAGGTGTTATAGCACTACGAGCAAGAAGTCCTGGAGTTATTGTGTACACATACATCAGTTATTATGTTTAGAGATTTGAGTTGGAGCTTTCTCCCATCACATGCATTTCATTTCGTTGCACAGTGTTTGTTGCAGATCACATAAAGAATTGAAGGAGGATTTACAGAAGCGGAACTCAGTAGTGTAGTTGCACAACACTAATTTTAAGAGAGATCTAGAAAGATACAATGAAAATGGTTTCAAAACACCTAGAACTTAATATGGTGAGCTACACTACCCTGAATACATTCATACAAACCTTTATAGAAGTATCATCATAAAGAAGCAGTGCAGTGCCATATAGTTCAGGCTGAAACGTTAAGTTGAAAAGTCCCTCTGTTGAATAAATTGCCACACTCACTACATGTGTTTTTAAGACTATACATCAAAAGTGATTTCATAAGATACCTTCACATTTTTCAATGCAAAGCAGACCATTTGTTTTGATACAGGAATTAAGGGGTACATGTAAATTGAGAAAATGCTAACTTTAGCCTACACCTGCACAAAAACTTTTGAAAAACTATCGAAAGGAAAGGAAAAGAGAAAGCAAAATCAAGTGATAGACCAATATTTTTTGGTCATATTAGGTATGCTGATTACGAATATAACCGGTTATGATGTGAATATGAAGCTTCAGGTCATTATAAGCCTTAATTTGCCTAATATTGGTACATTTTGACCCATTGCAGTGTGAAGTGCATTTTAAAATATTTAATTCTAAATTTAGATTAGATAGCTGGATGGATAGGGCATGAAAAGTTGATGAAAAAAATGGTAAGGTTTGCAAGATAAAATGAGTTTAAGTTTTTAAAAATTCAAACAAATGCGTAATTTCGCTAATTTTGCCAATTTTAATCTTAATTATCTTGGGAAATATAAATCCAAACATAACAACCATACAATTTTTCCATGTACTTTTCATGCCCAATCCAGTTATCTGATCCAAATTTAGAAATAAACAATTTGAAAATGCACTTTATACCGGAATTGACCAAAATGAGGTTAATTAAGGCTAATAACGACAGAAAGCTTCCTATTTGCACCGATGACTGGTTATATTCATAATCAGCATAACTATAATGACCAAAAAACTGTGGACCCCATAGTTACCTGTCACGTTGACACTCAGCTCACAGAGTTGCTATGAGTACACTGTTTCAAACAAATTTAACAAATTTAATGCATGATCAACCAAAAGAAAAAGATCAATTGATTATTTTTTATGGTTTACATGTCAATAAATGAAAACACAATCTGTAGTGAATGTATAATAAAGAAAATGCAACCTACACTTTTGCAAGACTTATATTTATATCAATAAAACAAGCTTACACACATGAGGTACAAAAACAAAAAGAATAGTCAAACAACTATAATTCAATAATTTAAGCAATAAAGCTATAATCAACACACCATCTAAAGAATGACTTCATTATTGGATACATCACTATAACAAAAAATATTAAAAAGGGAAGAGGGCAAAGAAAAAGGGATAAACTGATTAAGTGATATACTAGTCCAAGAGAATGAGGCAACAAAAAATACTGATGACTCAGCGATGGGTATGCCAGGAAATGGTTGTACCAGGTTTCATCTTTAAATAGAGATTGATAGAGATATCATAAAAAAACTGAATTTACCTTGATTTGCGCTGGTAACCCCTGGATCTGTGCGGGCGATCTGAACGACATTCTCTGCTCATATGTCCATATTTGCCACAATTATAACACTTGATATCACGCTGAGAATTACTTCTATATCCTCCTCTACCACCACCACCGCCACCACCACGATTCGAGCCATGTGCCATTTCAACACGAACTCTTGTACCGCAGACACGCTGTCCATCCATTTCTTTCAAGGCATCTTCAGCATCACGTGATTCTTCATATTTAACAAATCCAAATCCTTTATTGAGCCAAACATTCTCAATACGACCATATTTTTCAAATTTTCTTTCCAATTCTGACTGAGAAGTTCCTTCAATAAGTCCACCAATAAATATCTTAGACATTATGCTATTCTATTGAGAGATTAAGTAAAATACAATATTGTGATGAATTCACCTTAAGACAACAGCATCCAGCATATAATTGTTGATTTTTATGTTTTCATACAGGATTATCACGTGCCTATTAAATGATTGATAAATGATTAATCCTTAAAAACATTACTTTGTTACTGTATTTCAAATAGAGGAAGACATTTTTTGCTCACACAGATTTCGCTGAATTCAGCAAGGTTGTTAATACACTAAATTTTTTATCCTGGCAGTATATCCAAAATGTTTTGACCTGATGATAAAAAGATCTGCCAAATTTGAGACCAAATATCAGCACCTGCAAATTTATTAAACCCACAGTAATTGTAGTTATAACAGAATGAATGAAGAATTATGCCATGATTATAACACATGAAAAATTCTGTTAATAGCACAAAAAATTGATACAAAATTCCAGATTTCAAATAGATAAGCTTGTTAAATAGAACAAGATAATCAAATTTGTTAAAAAGCACTGGTCAATATTCTGGGCAGAACAGATTCCTTGACCAGAATATCGACTAGTGTGGAAAAGAATGTTCAAGCTAAAGTAATCTTAAGTTAACCAAATAAGAAAACAAATTTGACAGAGTTGTAAGATAACATTTACAAATTTAAAAGTGTTAGTAAACCACAAATGAAGAGAAAAAATCTGTTTCAAGTCAGGTGACCTAATTTGCATGTTTAAAATAACTGAGTTTTATGAATCAATATATACATAAATGTTTCTTAGTTTCAATTCCATAGACTTTATTTATAACATCAGAATTGATGTCATATATATTACCATAACTATCTACTCAAGAAAAAAACGATTCTATTCAACAAGTTACAGTACTAATTGTCAGAGGCATCTTGCTTATTTCTGATACATAGTGGCCATATCTTTGATTTTAATAAAGCTGCGATAGTGGTTACACTTATGTTACCATTATCCTAGCTTTCAAATGATGGGTCACATGACATGTTTTGTAAGATTTGATAATTCTGGATATTTAGGACCCCAAGGGGAAAATGGTAGGAAAAATGGGAAAATGTCAGTATGTTTTTTTTTGGAGAGTGATTGTTAAAAATCCACATCAAGTACTT
This sequence comes from Nanomia bijuga, assembly GCA_032273505.1. Lineage (NCBI taxonomy): Eukaryota > Metazoa > Cnidaria > Hydrozoa > Siphonophorae > Agalmatidae > Nanomia > Nanomia bijuga. The sequence continues at coordinate 185 of JAUKPT010002008.1, read as the reverse complement.
TTAAGAACAGATGTATTTGTAAAAAAATGTCGATTTTTAGTCAATTTCAACAGTATATATTTTGGCCAAAAGTTCTTATTTCTCCCCCCCACCATATCGCTATTTTTCTTTTTTTCTTCCCTGTTTTATGGTGTGTAACAATATAAATCTTTATTTCTTCCCTATTTTCCTATTATCCAAATTTT
>JAUKPT010002007.1:0-13981 GCA_032273505.1 Nanomia bijuga | reverse complement strand
ATTTTCGCGATTGATTTAACATAATCTACTAAGTATTTCTAATAACTCCTGGAGGTTTCAAATTATCTGGATGACGGAAAGGTACTTTTCTAAAAACGACCTGCACTATTAGTAGGCCTTTAGTTTAAGAACGCCATGGTCTAAACTGAATGAAAAGTAACAACGGTTTTTCTCAGGTTATCATGGTTGTGGTGGTGGTGGCGATGGTAGTTGGGAAGGGATCATTTTCCTGTTAGCAGAATGGCGAAATGGAGAAATGGTCACTTTTTTCTTAGAGGAATATGAAATAGAAGTCAATTGAAGTACGGAATATTCATGTAATATTCATGATTTTATCGCTATTTAAGAATAGTAATACGCAATTATAGTCTATACGGTATGATTTATAACCCCTAGTTAAGCCAGAATAAGCCCTAAATGCATCAGAAGTTGATTTTTTTCTTTTTCTTTGTCTGACCGCAGTTCTTCTTAATTTTTAAAACTGATCATGTCAAATTAAAGTGCTCGCCAATAGCTACAATATGTGTGAAAATTATCTTAAAAAAATTGAAGAAGTTATACGCATTTCAAAAATCACTGTCTACACTTTTTGTGCAGACTTTAAGTGGAATGTCGGAATCCGCAACACTTATCAAGTACTTTTGTTCTGCTTTGGTAAAAGACTTTCATATAAAGACCTTATAAAGACAAATTTCTAAGAGTTGACACAGCTTTTACTTGATGAATTTAAACGAGTTGAAATATTTCAATAAAATGCACATTCGAATAGAAAAATTTCATGATTACCTCATTTCGCGTTTTTGCCTTTTTAAGAGGATCTTCTGCAGCAAGTAACAGACTGCTAATGCAGATCATCACTAGCACAGAGTTGACAAAATACGGGTGTGTACAGAGTTGGTAGCAAAATATTCGGAAGCTAGAAACAAAGAAAATAATTTTGATAATCAACGTAAACAATTTCTGCAATATTGCTTAAGGGAACGTTCAAGTGTTACGTAACGCACTTTTTGGCAAAAATTAAGACCCCCTCCCCCTCCACCTTGTAACGCTTCGTAACAAAATTGAATCCCCCCTCTACCCGTTACGTAACTAATTATTTCGCCCCCTATATACCTTTTTTTAAAAAGAATTGAAAAACAAATTGATTAATTGATTTTTTTATTGAAAAAATAACTTTTGGAAAAGTAACTTTAAACCATAACAATGTTTTCTGTTTTCTGACTTCTCAATTAAAAACGATTGGATTTTTTTATTTGCGTTACGTAGCAATAACAAAAAAGGTACATAAGATAAATGGATTTTCCCATAAATACTGTATTCTTCAACAATCTTAAAACAATTTTATCATGTTTTGCATGTTTATAAATTCATTGTAATCAAAACCTTCGAAGCTTTCATTATTTCATTAATGATCTTCTATAGCCTACTCTATACTCTATACACGGCCATACATCTTGCCGACACAAAATCGAGTTGGCCCTTTTGGGACCTGCTGCGATCAAAACGCGCTGCTCAGTGTATTTACAAGCATGTCCAGAATACGTGGGGACGAAAAAAAAAAGCACGAGAAAAAAATATGAAAGCGAATGACTTATTGACTGTAATAACAAAAAGCACGAAAGCCCATATTTTCCCCAATAATTTTTCCCAAAAGACAAATTCGTCCCCACGTGTTCGAATACTCGATATTTTGTCGGCAAGATGTATGGCCTTGTATAGAGTAGACTATAGATCTTCACAATATAATACTTACACATTACACTGGCCAAATAAACAAAGTGATCTCCCTTCTGGCATTGGATCTGGAATGTTCTTCAGTAGGTTAATTTCAGAAAGTCTCATGGATTGAAGTTTCATTGAGGCTAAATAAAAAAAGCGATTTGTAAAAGCCTCATCTTGATTGTTAACCCATTACAGTAGAAAAATGTTATTATGTTCCCCCTTTTAAGCTTCATAATTAGTGTCTGACTTCTTACAACAAGAATAAATGATGAATTGTTATAAAAGCAAAATGTTAAGAAATATTTTTCATGTCCTTTTTATCATTCTATGAAAGAAATCGAAAAAAATAATGTTTCGAGGAAACTTCTGTTAGCCGCATTTATCCTCTCAAATCATAGAAAAAGTTCATTTTAAACAAGTACATGTTTTTTTTTTTAATCTGTCCTTAGCACAGACAATATAAACATATTTTCCGTTTAAGATCATCTCGTTTTGAGCGTTTTTATTTATAACGCACAAAATGAAATTTTTTGGTCGACACAGACGATCTAAATTTAATGGTGACTCTTCATCTATATACTGAGAAATACAAGATTTATAAGAAATACGATTTACACTTCCGTAGCCGATTATAAAGTTTCAGTCATTATAAATATATTTAATGAAATGAGGAAATGTTAAATGTTCCTTTCAAAAGTATCTTTTAGGGATGGTTTTTGGAACATTTAACTTAGGTGAAAAAAGCATCGTCGATGTGTAAGCGGGTATGAGTTATCATCTAATGTAAAGAGTACTGTAAATATAAATAATATCATCCTACCTTGTGGTTGATCATCCGGATGGTCACCTTTCTCCATACTTGAATGCATTGAAGCACCAGCCTCACTTGCTTTCTCTGTATCAAACGAGCTGCCAGTAGCAGGTTTCTCACTAAACAATAATTTATAGGCATAAAACATTAGAAAATTATCTTAGCGTTAAGGGTTTCAAGTTTAACCATTATGTCCTCGATATTCTTTTTTCGCTAGTTCAGAGAGAAAGTTATTTTAGGGTTCTTTTTGTTGTTGTGTTTTTAGGGGGCTAAAATGTTCAAGGCGTTCCCAATTTTTGCACTAGGAAGATTTTAATACCAGGGGGTCATAAAATGGTAAAGTGCATCTGGTGATGGTGGCGTCTGGAATCATCTTAGTGCACACAACCTACGATATGTCTATAATGCCTCGAATAGAATTCGAATAAGGAATGTCAACATAGTTTGCTTTTTGAAGACAAGAGAAGCGAGTTGTTATCAAAGTCGAAATTGACAAGGCATATACATAGTGTTATATTCAGGGCTCTGAATAGGCTTTTCTTTTTTTTTATAATTCCAAACTAACCAACGTATATTAAGATTCAGAATAATATAATTCGAAAGAGTGAAGCAAATAATCTAGGTATGCAACTTCTTCTTCAATTGTCTTTTATGGATTGAAGAAGAAAAAAAAAACGGATTGAATGCTTTCTCTATATCTTCCACACCTACACTTATAGACGACAAAAACACACTCCCGAGATAAACATGATCACACCTACACAAAAACACACTCTCGCAGTCTCAAAATAAACATGAAAGCAAAGACAGAATTAGAAGAACGTGTGTCGATCAATCAAGACTTGAATCGGAGATTTGGAGACATTGCGCAACTGTTCGACAAAAATAGTATCACAAAGAAAGAGACATGAGCATGAATAAGAATCTTTTCTCAAAATAAAAGATTCCATTATCTTTACTGATCACTCGATGTCGGTGGGAAGGTGGGATCATATCATATAGATTTCAAGTCGAATGCCTACGCAGACTATGCTAATGGAAAAATAAAGTGAAAATGTGGTGATAGAAAATAACAAATGAATGTGATGAGCAAAATCTGCATTCTTTTCCTCTCAACAGCTATGGAAAATAAGATTTGAAAATTCATCATAAACATTTTTTTTTTATAAGAGCACCTTAATTTCAGGTGAATCTGGATGTTCTTATTTTTAAATGTAATTATAGCCGTTCTTAAAAAACCTTCAACGAAAAAGGCACTATATCCCAAGCCCAAGACCTTCAAAATTCAGTAAATTAGCCTTTTTAGATCAGTGATCTAAACATCTACCATGATCGGAGGTTCAGAGGGTACCGTGTTTTCTAGCAATCCTAGCGTTTTAGCTTCCGTGTCCGTGATTGTTTTATTATGTTTACAACAGTTTCATCTAAAGACAACATTTCCTGATATGACAAATCAATTATGCAAAAGGTCAGTTATGTAAATACACCAACCACTCTAAGATGACATGTATTTCTAGGGGGTTGTTCAGAGGGTACTCTACATAAAGTGGATTAACAGGCACGCTTCATTAAGAATTGTTTAACCAATCATGTTACGAGTTCAGGAGATGTTAATCTATCATACTACCAAACAATACATTTTAGCTAAAATTCCTCCAGTGACTGATTCAAAGGGTACCCTTGGGGATGTCCAGAGGGTACTTGCTAAATTAGCTTCTTATGACAAAAGTCTTTATATCCATCTGATCGACTTTCGTTCTCGAATAATTAGACCGTATAACGATTGGAAAAATCAAACAATGGCTAATGAAAATCGTTATCCCGTACATTTGAATTGGTTATATTGTTCACATACATTAAACAGAAAGTCGGAATCAAGATCCATGGACTTTCAACAGAATGGATGCAGCAGGACAAGTTTCTAGCTGCTGAAAACATTCTAGCTGCATCAACTTCAGTTGAAAACACAACCGATTTCGATTTATTTTTATGAAATGGTATAAGGAGGGATTGGCTAAATATGAGAAAGGTTAAGAAATACAGTCAAATCACCAGAGGAAATCCCTGGGTTCTTCGCTATGAACAAGGTCGATAAGGAAACCCCATCAAACAACTAAACGTTTAAATACACCCAGGTGTGAGGGGACATATTGAATAAATTAAAGAAGCGCGAAGATGAGAAATTGGAAAGCGAGAAGGTAAGAGAGGAGAAACACCAGAAGAAAATAGAAAGTGCTGAAAGCTTCAAACGATGTCTTGTCACATGCCAATGTGAAAGCGATGTCTGTATTGCGGTTGGGTCGAAACAATATCTGCAATGCAAGGATATATTGAAATCAAATTGTTCGAACGGCGAAGAGGAAAAGAGGCCAGTGAACAATCATAACTTTATGTATACTCTTGTGTTACAAATACTATGTTGTGTTGATGTTATTTCTATTTGTTTTGGCTAGATGATACTAATCGTACTAATCACGAAAGTAGGAGCCCCTTATATATTTGCTTACTGTTGATTAATGAATCGTTCAAATCGATGGCGATGCATATCAGTGATAAAGAGATTACCTATCTTTATAAACGCACTGGCATAATGGCAATTCAACGCAATTTCTAAACAAAACTTTTTATTTTTGTTCGCATAATTCGTGTTGTTTTCTGAAATTATGAAACAAATTACATGTCGGACATTAAATAAGGGTAAGAAAAACACGTATTGGGTCAGAATCATAGGCTAATGTATCCCTCACAAAACTTTAAAGGCGTTTTGAAATAATCTATTAAATAGATACTTTTTTTTATTAAAATTTATGCAAGTACCCTTTGAACAAGGCGTACCCTCTGAACTTCCGATCACTGTATAACATTATATAATAATCAGTCTAACCACATTAGCTCAACAATTTTTTTCTTGACTTATCCTCAGACTGGACGTTCCTATAAATGAGGTTCTTGTAAAAAAACATGAATTAGGTGCACTGTCTTTTCTGACTGCTGGTATGAATTTTTGGTTCCACCTGGCCACGGACTAGTCCATGACCTGGCTAATACTTTACATATTGAGATTACAGCATGCATTTATGACCATTTTTATGTTACCAGATGATTATTTTCATACCATCACAAAATTATAGTTTATTAATTAGCAAAATGATCTTACCCATCAAATGAATCAAGATTTGGGCCCAAGTTAGCAGTTCTTTTCCTCAGCTTTTTCAGTTTTTGTTCTTTTTTCTTTTTTCTTTTTTCTTCTTCGTTCATTTTCGTCATGTTCTCTGCATCAGCCAAGTTATCAACAGCAATAGCCAAGAAAACATTCAATAAAATGTCTGATTTATTATTGTTAAGGAAAATCAACTAACAGTATACATTTTGTTAAATACACCAAGATGGAATACATTTAGGAAAGGTTTTCTTACGCCAGGCCACGCCAACATATCCAAATTCAGAAAGTGAAATGCATGTATAATCTGCGCGGAGACCCGCCAACTTCGTTTGCGCCAGTACGCAGAGAGAATATGAAATCTTGAGCCATATATCTTTTTTATAAGTGACTTAGGATTTTAGTCAGTACTCAAGAAAGATGGGTGCATTTGAAGCAAAAGGGGTCCAGAAATCAAACGAATAGGAACCATTCTAATGAGAAAGAGGAGGACCTAGAATACCAAGACCCCTTACATTTCTCCTCATTTCTGAGCGTTTCAAGACGAAAAACATTAGCTCGAAAATAGGAACCTTGAACATGTTGGGTGCGATGGTTACACACAAAAACCAGCTTAACACCATCAAATTCATAGATAAAGCTGGCATATCACGGAAGAAAACATCTTTTCAAGGGTTATCAGCAGCACACTTTGGCAAAGACTTGGATTTCTTGTTTCCCTGCATTATAAGCCAGAGCTGTATATCGAATTACAATTTGCCCAAAAATCCTATTTGGCATGAATGGTTTTTTCGCTGAAGGTATATTTTGTGGTAGTCCGATATCGTTGAGCTTGACCAGGAATAGATATATTGCTTTGTCCAGTTAATTTTCACTTTATCAAGGCTAACCATGAAGCTTTTTGTGATATTTAAGATAAGACAGTCACGTAATAGAAAACAAAATATTTTATGGTTGAAAACTCTTTTAAGGAAACAGATTTGTGTGAATATATTCCTGGTACTAGAAATGTAGTTGACAACTATCTTAAAATACACGTTTTTTTTATAAGAATATACTTTATAAAAAAACCAAGACGGAATATGAAAAAAGTTAAGAATATGTTAAGAGTACCATCATCTTGAATTTTCGTTAAGAGATTTTTTTCTTTAATAAGTTCGTTTTTGTTTGCTTTTTACTCAATCCAAAATCCGAGTTTAAAAGAAATTTTGTAAAAAAGACTAAAAAATGAATTAAAATAAAAAATCTAGGACATAATTTTTAACTACCTTCATACGTGATGTATATACGAAAAATTATGCTAAGAATAAATCAGGATAAATTTGGCTAAGAAGTAAGGAATTTCATATTGAACAAAAAAAAACAATATTCTTAAAAAAAGAAAAGCGCACACTCAACCAAGCCGTACAACTCGGTCCAATTGAAAGTTGTTCATGTTCACATTAGGTGAGTGACTGGACAAGTTAACAATTGCTACTTGATTGAACATGAAAAATCTCATTTGAAAAGATACAATTTCCAACGACTACCAACGTGATGAAGAAGATGATTGGGATGATGCAAAAGGTGGAACCAATCCCACCCCACGATTCGATACCGATGTACATCACTGTATTCCAATCTTCACCTGTCAATATCTAAAGAACACAATGAATCAACATTTATTAGCAAACAAATGACACGTAGAGTGGAACCATACAAATTTGAGCCATATAGATATCTTCTAGATCAAGGTATAAAATGTTGCAGAAATAGAATCTTGCGAGAGTTACGAATTTTTCCTCGCAATATCTAGAAGACCTCGTTCAATATTTAACATAATTTTGACATAATTTTGACATAATGTTGACTAATTTTGACTAATTTTGACATAATTTTATGCAGAAAAATCAAAAATCACATTTTTTCTTGCAACTTTTTATGCCCGCAACATTTTATGCCCAAAAGTATATGACTTAGTGTGACAGACAGAGGGAGCTTAAAGCCAGTTTGATATCGCAAAACAATTAGTTAATTGTAAAGGTTGCAGATAATCTAAAATCTTAACCCCTAGGCTTTGAGTAGATCTAGAAACGACTGGACCAACCAATTTTCCCAGACTTTAGAAAATAATTGAAGGAAAAATATCTACATACCTGAAATACTGTCAAAAGCGAGCGAAAGAAGGTATCGAAGTTACTACGAGGTGTTTCAGCTCCGAAGTTGAACCTGCCACCGAATATTTGCATACCGAGTAACGAGAAGATGATCATGAAGAGGAAGAGAAGAAGAAGCAAACTGAAGATAGATTTGATACTGTTGACAAGTGAATCGACTAAATTACTCAGTGATTCCCAATATCTAATAACGAAAAAATAAAAAAATTGTACAATTATTTAACCACAAACGCAGTCGGCTTTTCTATGTGAGAAAATCAAGAGCTGAGGAAGGGGATTTCAGGGACCTTTAGGCACATACAGTTATGCGCATCCACAATAGGCTAAAACGAATAAAGATGATCGAAGTTCGTTCATTTTTTATAGCCTTAAACGCATGATCTCAAAAGAAAAAATAAGCAAGCCAGAAGTGGACCCACCGGAGATGCTGTGCTTATTTGCTAAGTTAGCTTCCTAGCTTGCTAGTTTACTTGCTGGCTGACTGACTGCTTGTCTGGCTTGCTTTGCTTTCCTGAATATTTGTATTGAATATCCGAAGCTACATGGGACAAGGTTTTGCAAAATTTGAGACTTTACAGTCCAATAACTCAAGAACCAGATTTATCCCGGATAAGCAGTTTTCGCAGAAAGATGCAGTACATTTTGCTGAATAATTTTAAGCAAAAAAAAACACACATTACTAAAGGCTAACTTGCAACAAAAAATCAGAAAAAACTAATGATGGGAAGTATGAGAATTTTTTGTTACAGACAGACATACAGACACTGACAGACAGACAGACAGACAGACAGGCAGGGCTGGATTCATAAAATATTCATTCGCTTTTACGTTCTCTTCACATCAAGCCAATACGTCGAAATTATAAGACAAATTCTTTTGATTAAATTGGGTGCAACTAATAAACCCTTTTGGTCGTTTCTCATTACTTCGCCATGAAAAATGATCATCAACTGAAATAGACACTAGCTTTACCTTGTAACTTTGAATATTCTTAGAAGACGAATACAACGCAGGACACTGATACCAACAGGATGCATATCTGTCGGGACTGTGATTGCAACTTCCAACAAACTACTCATTACGACCTGTTAAAGAAAGAAAAATAATTTCTGTAAAGCCAGATTGCTAATTACTCTTTAGTAAAGGAAATAACAGTTCATTGAAAGGCAACACCTTCACATCTTGGCATTTTGCGAGGGGAAAAAATGCCGAGAAAAAAATCTGCTCGAAACCATTTTTACGCGGTGAAAGGAGGTCCTAAGATTCATGGTTTCGTGTTAGCATGTAAACTCTACAAAATCTTTACCATTTTTATCCTAACGGTAATAAATGAAAATAACACCAATTGATTTTAAGTCACCTATTATGAAATTCTCCTCAATTTGGGCCTAAAAATAAAGTTAAATTGGATTGTTCCAAAACTCGCAGGAAAAATGTATGAATTAAGAAAACTTCGTGGATGAATGGCCGAGCGATTAAGAGTCACACCAATCAATACTAGATATAATGCGATCTGAGTTCAACACCCAATTGCGCTAATAATTTCAATATTTCACCTTAGCGGTAGTTAGAAATATTGATGGCTATATAAGACCAATTGAAGTGTGATTCTAAAACCCTTAGGTTGTAAGTCCGTCGGATTGATTGGTCAATTGGGTTGTCCATTGGTATCTGACGAGACACCATAGTCATTAGATCACCTATGCTATACATGCTATCCCATTTGAAAGTGAACAACTAGATTAAAAAAACAAAGCATGGCAAAACTTTTTGTTTGGAAAAGGCTAGAATAAACAAATAAGGAAGTATTTCGTTCCAATGACCCGGATCATCTTATACATGGATGTAAACTTTAGTACCACTCCCTAATCTATTCTGAACAAATAATATACTCTTCTCTGATTCCGCCTAACTCACGTCTGTGGGGGTGTGGATCCTTTAAAATGAAAATAAAATCTTCATTCATTATTTTTCTTGCAATTGAAATTGTTTTGCTTTCGTCACAAGATCCACACACATACATTCTGGTACACAGGCGTGACATGTGATCAGGATTATGATGGATGGACACGTGATTCCAACAAACACGTCCAACCTGTCTTCTTCGTTGAAGCTTTCTGGTTTCGTAACTTAGATTGAGTTTGTCAACGGTATTTTGGCAGAAAACTCGTATTTTTCCCCAACACATTTAAAAGAGACCTTATATTTCTTCCCCTAATCTTTTAGAACCAAAAATATCTGGTTGAAGGAAATTGTGAATTCCTAAGCTCTGAAATGCTCTAAAATTAAGGAACTTGAAGATTATACAAAAAATTATTTCTGCAATAGAAATTATTTCTTATAAAACATTTTAGAAACCTTATTTACTCTCAATTTGATTGCAAATCATATATACAGGTTTAGAGTAAACTGTTCGGTTGCTGGAAGTGAATCTTAGATTCGTCAGAATTTAATGCAATCGACGACTTTTAGCTCAAATGTCTATATTTTAAAATATAAAAAAAAAACATTTCCCTAATAGACATTGAACACAAATAATTTACTAGAAGGAAGAAAAATAATATGATTATTTACCAGAAAATCAAATTGATTAAATAATGATAATTTGTAATTATGAATGCCCAAACAATAGACTTTGATCAACATCTCCACAGTAAACAGACAAAGAAAGAAGTAGTTTGCACGATCTAAATGAAATCATAATAGTCATTAAAGAAAAATGGTACCATAATCATCTTAACGATGAAACAGCCTTATGTCTGTTATAAATTCAACTTTTTAACTTCTTTCTTTCAGCGAAAATTTCGAAATACCGCATGAAGGCCGGGTAAGAATTATATAGTGGGTCGTTATTTCTTAAGGATTTATGCAGGGATCAAATTTGGCAATTAGATTATATTTAGATTATATTTCTGAAGATGATTATATGCGCATGACTGAGCATCTTACAATTAAAGGATAATCTATTGATCAAATTCAGCCCACAAATTTACAAATATGACTTTTTCTCTTACACTCTGGATTTCTGTTGGACTAAGGCTTGTTGTTCAAAAGTGAAAGAATGAAATGTATTTACAATATAATCGCCGTTTCTTTGCTGAATTTTTGTTATGTTTATAAACAATTAACAAACCATATAAAATTGTTTTTCGGTTTAAATTCATTGTTTGCCTACCCTTTTTATTCGAGGGGATGACCTTCTGATTGTCGCTACAATGTAACAATTTTAAAGAAAAACTCTATTTGACATGAGCTAAAGAAAATATATTTGTCCTATTCCAACAGTGAGAACGCTTTATGTTATAAGCACTGGCCTGTTGCTTTGTAAGCAATTTAAAAATGCATCCCTTCTTAGGATCTGAAAAGATCCAAAACTCATCAAACTCGATTTCGCTGTAGCGCTACAGTAGCACAAAGTGGAATGATACCAACTTTCATGAATTTCGCTAATTTTGTAGAGTTTTGTGAAAGTTTATTTTTCATATATTTGTACTCATTCTGTAATTTGTGAACAATTCCAGTTCATGTAGAAATATTGTAAATTTATTACCCTGTGTTATAGTCGGTACAAAAAAAAGAAGTACTTCCCACATATGGAGCCATTTATATTTGTTAGAAAGCCACATGAAAGCATTTAATTGGGGAATAAGAAGAAAATTGACTATAATGATGATGAAATATTTTGAAACTCTGAACCGCGTAATCAAAGAAATATTCAAATACATTTTTGAAAACCTCATCAGTGGCGAATCTGGTCCAATTTCTGCGTGTCTTCAAAAGTGATATTTATGGGAAATTTTGAAAATTGATACACTGGAAACGCATAGAAAAATACTTTTTAGTATTTTTTAGTTTATTTTTCAGAGTGTTTGCCCTTATCATGACATTTTTAGGGCCAGCTTAGTCTTAAATAATACAAAAATCGCTCCTAAAAGATTGCTCTTATCAAAATTGAGTGTCTTGAAGACACTGAAGACACTCCAAATCCGCCACTGCTCATCTTCTGGGAAGCTCGAAAGTGTAAAAGTTCTTAGGGTTTGGACCAATATTTACCAAGTAAATGGCCCATGAAAATGGCCAAATAGTCGAAAAAATGGCTAAAAAGCATGAACTTTGACATCTTTAGGACCCATTTTCTCGCTAAATATTGCTCATAACCCTAACAACCTATATTTTCTACTTTCTACTATGGATAATTTTCTTCTTATTTTTCAATCAAGTGCTCTTATGTGGCTTACGAACAAAAAAAAAGTATCAAAAATATTGAAAAATGACTTTTATAGTATTTTATTTTGATACAGATAGTTAGTGCAAACAAAAGAGTATCATTTAACTGTGGCAAAAATGGGTAGATAAATTGATAAACAATATAATAATCATACATACCAAGAAAGAGAGTCACATATTTTGGTTGTTTGTAATGCTCGACCGCAAGAATAAGTGAATTGAGAAATACAGCAATGATAACTGCCCAGTAGAATGTCTGTGACTTGACCACCTTCCGAAGTTTCTTCCTTGCCTTTTTATGGAACTTCATTACAGCTTTCCTGGAGAAAAAAACAACATAAAATTATAAAAAATAAAAAATAAAAATTAGGACGTGAAGAAAATGTTGTTTCTGGGTAAGATTTTAAGAGCAAATTATTTTTTGTTTTCATTTCTTTAGTTATCGGACACGGTGTTGTGGGTTACTCTCAAAACCCATAAACTTGGATTATGCATTTTTAACTGATATGGATACTAGATAACGGTTTAGGAGAATTTTTGTTTTAATTTGGTATATGGTACACGGCGCTCCCTAAACAATGACCCCCCCCTCTTTCTTGGGGTGTTTAATCAAGTCAAATGCTTAGAATTATAATAATAGAACTGTAGATATCTGTTACAATGCATGGACATTAAACCTAGTGACATAACTCTTTGGCTCACGACAGTCGGCGGCGTCGACAGGAAGGTAAGAAGAGCCTGAGGAAGATCAGCTAAGACCGGCAAATGTAAAGAGAAAAAGTTTATCGACCACTGGCAGTCGGTTCCCCACCCCTCTCACTCTTAACTAACACAACTTATTGCCCTCCGCAATCCCTGGAAAGAGTGACTACATTTTGCATGATACCTTACCCCCAAACCAGGTATAAAATGGACCATGTGAAAAGACCCGTACACTCGTTGAAACACATGTACGTTAAGCCTGAATACACAGAAGCTCAAAATAGCAAAGACATTTGTTAAACAAATAACATCAATTAAGTTTGTTTTTGATACTAGACAGCAAAATGAGAGAAGCAACCACATCATAGATACGAAGAATTTAATACGCAAATGAGAGGAAGGATTTGTGTCATGTAATCCGTCATTATACATGTTGACACAATGACGTAAAGCTCATGCGCAAAAAGATGTGATAAGCACATATTTTGGCGAAATGATTACATTGGTCAACATTCTGGCCAAATTAGCTCATTTTCCCCCTGATTACAGCCTTATGTCTTCCCTGTTTTCTTGGTTTTGTAAAAGACCTTGCTCATTTATCCCCTCCCCATGTGGGGTAAATGCAGCCTGAATAATAACCGTTCAATGATTTTTTTAAAAGTTTTAACAGACAATAATGCGATAAGGAAACAACCACAAATAATGTTGTTCTTTTAGTTTTACTTTTGCAATGCAGATTAATTTAGGGTGAGATAAAATATGCATCAATCAAACATTTATACGATACGATTATCGATTCCCCCTTTTTAGAATTTCCATGCTGAATTTGTGAATGGGGTTGGCAGGAATGGAGTAAAGGTTTATTATGCGTGAGCAATTTTTTGGTCTTGACGAAAAAAAGATCCAGCTAAATTTCCAGCAATTAATTAATCACAATAATCTCGTCAAAGTTGGTACATAAACGTAATCAGTGTTAATATGTTGCCAGCTGGAATAAGAGGCCGTCGATAAATCCAATATGAAATTTATAACAGGTTTTGTCTGTTAAAATTCTACCCTCTCTACAGGCAAAACAGAAAAAAATACAGATTCTATACATGGTTTGATAGACATCTTAAGTGTGATAAGGAATAATAGATAAATAGAAAACTTCAGTTTACGGTAATATCAACACTATTTAAATTTATTTTGAATATTTCGTCT
>JAUKPT010002006.1:0-13981 GCA_032273505.1 Nanomia bijuga | reverse complement strand
GCCTACCCCTAAGATGACTACTGCTGGACACTTAGCCTGAAGTATGCTTAAAAATAAACATGAAAAATAAACTCAATTCGATATGGAAGAACGAAATCTTATTTACCAGTTTAGAAAGAGGTGGAATGACATTCTCATCAATCAGACATTGTCTTCCAACAGCATGACCTGAGAAAGAAATAAATGAATAAGTACATAAATCAATAAATGAATAAATCAATCAGTAACTGTTTAAATCAAACGAATATTCCTGATAAACATTTTCCAAAATGACACTTCGTAATAATTCAATAAGTAACATATAAGAATAAAAAACATGTATTCAAGATGCTATGTAACCAAAATTAGAGGACTGAATTAAATCTAGACCACATAAAAAAAACTAAAAATAATCCATTCAAATGCCTTGAAAAAACATCAGACAAAATATGCCCTTTTTAAAACAAAATATTGGGATAAACACTCAAAAAGTACCCTTTTTAAGACAAAATATTCCCTTTTTAAACAAAATATTGGAATAATCCCTCAAAAAGTGCCCTTTTAAAGACAAAATGTGCCCTTTCCCCTAGATTAGGATCTGCAAAACATTGAAAATAGTCCAATATAACATCAAACTTAGCAAAAAACAACTAAAATCTATCTAGAGAGAAATTTGGAGCATGCAAAACTAAATTATTACTTCGTCAAATTTTTTACTCCACAAAAAGTAGTTAAACAGGAAACTGGTTCTACCTGATATGATGAGCATGACTTCTGTGGCTTTCATGCGAACAACCTCGTCAGTGTCATACAACAGTTTCTTCAGACTTTCGACGATTGCTAAAAAGATATGAAATAGAATTTAGTGGAAAGAAGAGTTGATGAAATAGTGATAACTCTTTATAAATAAAGTTCAATTCAAATGCTGATGAAAGAGATAATGTTTGGCTAAAACTGAATGTGAACGATGTAAAACTTAAATCTTACTATCATCAACTCCTTAATGGTCTGTGCATTAATGGTGGGGAGGGTTAAAGTACCACACTTTAAAGTGCACTTCACAGTCACAAAACGATCCCTTTTTTGATAAATGCACAGCCTTTACTTTGCCATTTGTTTAAAAATAAGTATATCTATTCACTTATATCCATGCAAATTTCCAAGCATTGGGTGCAGAAGAATGACATAAAATATAGCCTCATTTTAAGTGCGCATAGACCATTAAAGCAATATCGTCAAGGAGCAAAAATCAAAATCCATTCTTATTTCATGATACAAAAACTTACAGCATTTGATGGTCTGGATGACGTATTCAGGATTGTGAACAACATCACAAAGTGCCATGAGAGCTTTCTGCCGTGTTTCAAGTGCAGCATCATTCAACTCCTCATTCTGAAAAAAAATTATTTTATGGTTGATCGAAGCGAAAAGATTCCTCACCAGAATCATTTGAGATGCATAGATTGAAAATACTGTTGAAATCCAGAGAATTTAAGGAATAAATATTAAGAGACACAATTTACTGTTTCTCATAAAACTAAACCCTAACACTCATGAGCTATTTTACAGTTTTTTGATGGAAGATATATATATATATTATAGCGTATCACAGGCTTCCTAGAATTGTTTCGAGTATATTCAATGAAAAGGGGTACATGGGGAGGGTGATTATCTATACCGAAGGCTTTTGGCTCAGGTCCAGTATAGATAGGGTTAAGGATGAGGTAGCTGTAGAAAATCATTTTTGCTATAAAAATCAATTCTACAAACAACTTACCAATTTAGGCAATGCTCGACCTCCATAAGCAAGTTGTGCTTTCGTTGGATCAATGTTAGGGGGAAGTCTTGCTGATATCAAAGTACTTGCCATCTTGAGATGTAATAAAGATACTTTTACATTTCTTCAAGTAAATATAGAGAAAATTACTTTATATGTTGCTACTGTAAATATAAGCTAAATATGAGCCCTCACAACATAATATTTTTCTATATCAGGCACTTGGGGACTGTCTGCAAACTAAATGTAAATTTTCCAAGTTATTGGTTGATTTCAAAATACCATAATTTGAAGTTTTGTTGACCCTATTTTTATTGGGCTTATTTCCATACGTCCTTTATTAATCTTACTTATCTTCCCTAAAAAGATTCTTTACCAATTTACCAATAGTCAGCATATTTTTTGCTGACTTCAGCAATTTTCAGAGTCATGTATACAGATTAAGATTTGAGCGATTTGGGGTCCCAAATTAAAAATTTCTGATATATATTAAAATTTATAAATCACTAAGACTCTGAAAGACTCTTCGCAAACCAGAACAGTAACATTAAAGCATTTAAAACAATTAGGATAACAAAAAGTAGCTCCAAACCTAGGACTACTCAAAATGTATAAAAATCACAGTACTGCTTTTCAACAAAATACCCTTTTTTTCAAGCACAGAATCAACAAGATTCTGTCAGGAAATGTGTAAAACGAAATTCCATGCAATAAAATACATAGCGGGCCTTCGGCCAAACATTATTTTTATACAACTTTAAATTTTTACCCCCCCCCCCCCCCCAAATAAAAATAGGGCTAAGACTACCACTTGTGATTAAATCAAAATCTTGACTGTAATTTCGAACCAATGACATGATAAATTTCCTTAAATGTTGGAAAATCTTCCAGACTCAATATATGAAATTCATAGAATGTTTTGAATGGCCATCCCAAATCCTGTGTAAACGTTACTTTAAAAGTTCTTTTATAGGTTTTGAGTTCATGATTGGCTTAAACACCATGCCATGTGAGGGAAATAACTAGTTGGTACCTGTTGACGATACACAGCGTAAGTCTGCAGATAAGATATGCTATGGAGGACTGTTCCATTTAAATGTGGTTACTTAACTTACCTTTAGCTGAACTAGCTATGATAGGACAATAACAATAACCTGATTGGTGAACTTAGAATCATTTTCGTGATTTTTAGTTTTGACAATAGTACAAATTGTGACGTTTCTTAAATAACCAATCAGATTTTTGATGATGTAATTTTAAACCAATCAATCAGTAAATTTAACTGGTGATTTGTGACAATCCCTAACAGCCTCTCAAATAAAATCATTCAGAACTAAATCAACCATAATATTGGGTGCTTATAGACGAGGGACTGATCATTAATTTTTGAAAATTCTACCATTTTTTGTAGTAAAACAGCTATTTCAGGCAACTTAGAAAGATTATTTTGGTATAAATATTTTTAAATTTTGAAAAATTTTTATGCCCACGTAAAAGAAAATAGATTAACATAAATTTTGATGGGTCAATTTTTAAATTTGGATAAATATTTGCCGAGTTAGAGAACTTTAAAGAAAAAATCAACTTTTAGGAATACTAAAAAAACGGCTACAAATAGGGTATAAAAGTTAGTGTTTCGACAAGTTTTTTTTTACCTTTGGTTTTTGTTTGGTTTTCTGTTTTTTGTTGTGGGGATAGGAAAAAGAGATGAAGAAAATATTTTTTTTTAGTTTTTTTTTATGGGAGACCCGGTAGATACATTTGTTTCCAGAGTTTTTCATAGTTTTCTATAATTCTGAACCTTGTCAGAAAAAAAAAAAATATTTTGAATGTAATCAAAGTTAAATAATCTAAAGATACTTAACAATTTGAATTCAATAAGAATCAGCCAAGAGGTTGTGCACGGAACTTGGGCATAAAAATTTTAAGGGGATCCTTTTTTTTCTTATGTTAGTGACTTTACATGTGGGTGAGAGAGGGGATAAATGATTGGAGAAATCAGGAAGAAATCAGAGTTGTACAACTCAAGAGAAAAGCCATGAATTTCCCTGACAGTAAGATGTTTATTTCTATTGACATAATAATATTTACAAAAATAAATCATCTAAAATAAAGAATTTGTCTTTAAAAAACATAAATTTACGACACATTTTCCTACTACGACACAATTCACATCCATCCATATTTCCTTTCTGGGAAACAAAAAACAAACAATCAACAACAGAATTAGAATATAATTGGTAATCATACAATAACATAAATTTATTATCAGCCAATATGTCTAAAAGGAGTACTTTAAAGTGAATTTATTTTTCGCAGGATTAATTTTCACAAGTAAATTTTCAAAGAGATTTAATTCCACGAAAATTTTTAAGCAATTATCAAAAATAACATGAATTCGGCTGAATTATATCTTTTAAATTAGCCTGAATTTCGACTCGATTTTTCCTGCAAAATTGAACCCTGCAAAAAATTAATCCTTTTAAAGTAGTAATGCAATAGAGTGTCATCAATAATTTGTTTGAAAATGTACGAACATTCAAAATATTGACAACAATTTTGGATGATAAAAAAACACAGACAGCATATTAAATGTAAAATTATTCAAAATAAAAAAATGAGAAACATATGTTTGTGCCAAGTAAATGAACAATAAATCAATAAAAATGGATAAAGCAGATGCAGCCCAAGACCTCAATTCTCTTAAACAAATCAAAATTACTTAAGATAATATGGATTGACACTAATTTTTGCTAAAGAGAATTTCTACAAATTTACTATCTATCTGTCTATTGGAGAAGAAGGCATGTTTATAAACCAAATGGAAATATATTGTCAGTTACTATAGTTTGACAGCTATGTGGTTGATAAACAAAAAGTACAAGAAAATTAACTCACTATCGTAAATGACTACAAAATAATTCTCAATTCCAAATCAAATAATTTATTGTCAATGACTTAAGGGTATGAATTTTGTAAATATCACTATAAGGCCATTCCTAAAAATGCAAACATAATACAATGATTTTTACATATCATTATATTGTTAATCAATCAACACGAAATGTTTATAGAAAAATGACTACAGAACAACAAATATGACTGCAAGAAGAATGAAGTCTCAAATGTTACTGAATAATTTCCAGAATATGATAAGAATATCAAGCTTATCAAGATTTAGACTTGTCATAGATGAGACTTTTCAACTTTAGCAATGTATTACCTTACCTTACTTTATATACACAAAATAATATTATATATAACCATGTATTTCCAGTGCAGAATAGACATTATTATGATAAACTTTATATAAATTCTCATAAATATATTATAAAAGAAGGTTTATAACGAAATATTTTCTACTGAATGACTATCTTATCATCTATTGTATTCCTTATTGACGAGCTGCTTCAGCAACAGGTGTACTAAAAAGAAAGAAAAAAAGACACCTCAACACAAATATCAAGCAGATGATTCATGGTACCTATATGGGGGTATTCCCAAATTCAGGTCCCTTCTTGTTCTGATTTTCCCTGGACCCACCTTAAATTTTGATCAAGCATTTTATATGAATTTATCTTGATCAAAAAATACCTTTCTCCTTAAAGTAACAGAAGAGTGTAGAAAATGCAGATTTTTTTGAAGAAGAAATTTCTCAATCCACCCCCTTAATTTTAGATCGCCCATGAATTTAGGTCCATTTATACTTAGTTCATTACTCACCCATTTCTGACTTTCAAATGAATGATCAAGAACATGAAACCGAAACCCAAACATAAACATCCTACAACTATGTAAGCAATTCCAAGGAATGGATTTTTTCCTCCCATCCAAGAGGTTGTTGTAAGAATGAATCGTTTTTTTCCTTTGAACTCACGGACAGGATAATCTAAAAATACTCTGTTAAGGAAAATTTTAAATTAACATCAAATTAACATTTATAGCACTTTTAAATTTTCTTTACTTTCAGAAGAAATCAAGGTTGTTTTTTATCTTTTACTGGGCACTATCTGCCTTTGACTACCACATAAACATCATATCAAGCTTAATAAGAATTATCGTCAACATCAATTGATATTTATTATGCAACCTTAGAATCAAAAGGTTCTATCTGCATTTAATTGTTGTCATTTTTGATACAGAAACTGCTTCATTAATAAGAATCTAATTTAAAAAGATGGCATCACAAATGGCAAAAACTTCTTCCAATTAAGTCAATAAGAAAGAAGTTAAAAGCTAAAGGGAATTGGAAAATGAAAAGATACTGTAATCAATAGTTAATTGATAATCACCAGCAGGTAATCCATTACGAAAAGAATCTGCAGTTCGATTCAATCGGCGATATAACTTTCTGAACGTTGGGAAAGCAGCAACACGCATCCATACTATAAAATCTTGATTTTCAAATCCATTATTATCTAGATTTTGAGTATCAAGTTCATAAATGTTCTTCGTCCAATATTTTGGTTTTGCATATCCTTCAAATGCATCTTTCAATTCTTCTAAGTTTTTAGCCTTTGGATTCTTGAATTTCACTTCCCTGTCGCTTTTCCATGCAATGTTTTTGTATGTCATTGGAACAGGGGTGATAGCAGATTTGGACAACAATTGTAATTTAAAGACATCTAAATGATAATTGTAGAAACACATCTAAGGAACACAAAAAAACTCAACAAACAACAACAGTGAACATTCTCACCAAAATTCCTTCAATGCCTCAGCCACCAAAATTCCATAAATTCTTATTTTTGCCCTATTTTTGCAGTGTTTTGTAGCATTTTAGGACTATTTTAGGTAAAATAAATGTGTAAATCGCACAAATTCTTTGTTTTCCCATGCTTAAAATGCTAGAAAAATAAATGACATTATTTTTGTCCTGCTTTTTTGTTTTTGGAAAAAAAGCTTCCGACCAGCTGTTGTGAATCAGAGACATTCATTGGTCAGGATAGTTTGAATAACATGTTTGTGTAATGGGGGGGTAAGGGACTAACATGATATTGATAGAAATGGAAGGAACTATGCATATGATCATTCTGTGTCAAACAATTTAAGGTTACCATTACTTAAAAAAGTACACTTACCTGTAAATAAACTATTTGCAATAGCTCCACAAGGTGCAATTACAGTATTATTATCTTTATCGAATGGTTTACAGTTTGCATTAATAGTGTTACTTAATTTCCCATGTAACTGGCTGTCATCACGTGAACGTACATAACGACGATGATTCTATGTAAAATATAAATCATTATGAAAAGTGACAGAAACTGACCAAAATCATCAGAGTTAACAGTCAAATAAATCATCAAAGCATACCAAATAGCTTGACATAATTGCTTAAGTCGTGTCTTACTCTGACATCTCAGCCCCAAAATTAATGGGCGTCAAAAACGTGTTGACTCTTCAACATGTTGTTAAAAGCCATCACATGATATTTTGTAATTTATTATAAATTTCAAGAGATTTCAATTATGCAAAAATTTAGTTTAACTTGACGTTACTAAATTTCGTAAGACACTTCAAAAATGAATTTGCAGCGTCAAGCTGACATATTTAATCTCTGAGATGACTTAAGCTCACCCTGATTTAAGATCTCAAAAATAATTCACAATTTTATTAAATAAAAAAGATAATTAAAAAAAAAGAACAACAATTCAAAAATGTCACTCAAGTGCATGCCGTTCATTTCAAATGATAAATACTTTGAAGTGTTAGAAATTCAACGAAATCAAACTAGTACCCAACAAGTGGGTTTTGGAAACCTTTAATGCAACACATTGACAATACAACTAAAAAATGTCATGATTTGTGAAGTTTGTTATTTTTTAATTGTTATTTAATTGTAACCTGATGATGGGACAGTGCACACCTCTCAAAATTTTGTAAATAAACAGTTTTCACTGTTGAAAGATCTCCATTATTAAATTTATACTCTTCGCACATGATGTCCATTAATAATTAAATACTTTTTCTGTAATATCATATCCTTTTTCAGCCTCTTGCTAGTCCTTCTTAGTTGTAGTTTGTCACATGCATCACACCAAGATCCTTCATTTGAAACCAATATGTTATCGGAGCTTATGGTTTGTTTACCTCAGTGCAGCAAATACTCTGTTGATAAATACTTTACTTCAGCAACAAAGATTTTTAACCTTTATGTTCTCAAAATATAAATACTTATATGTAAGTAAACATACCTGATAAAAATCTGATAAACCATAATAAAAGAAAACGTCTCCCTCCCACTTCTCTTTCAGACTAAATTTGATGTCACATTTGCAGTCTACTTTAATACCTTCAACAAAATTCTTTGCAAGTGCATTCTCGCATTTATCGAAACATGTTTTGTTACTTGAGTATTCAATGACCTTTTCATTGATCTAAAACAAATATAAACTAATAATTAATTGGCAATCATAAATATTTAAGAAGAAATCATAACTACTAGTTAAAAAGACTTTCATTAAAGAAAACAATTTCATTTCCCAACAGCACATGTTGCGTCACATTGTGTTTCTAGTATAACCAAAAACAAATGATGAGAAGAAGTTTATGAGGTAATTTAATGACAATAGCCTTGAAATTTTGTTCCAACTATTTAAGAAGGAATAATTCATATCAAAACTTACATTATTTGAGGTTGCCAGCAATGCAATTCCTATTGGTATGAATATGATTCCTATTGTGAAGAAGACGGGTAAAATCGTAGATGCAGTCAGAATTGGTTGCCATGCACGCAATTTCTGTTGATGAAAATCTGACCCTAAAAGAAGGAGATTTTATTTATAAGTAAGTTGGATAATTCAATACCGTACACCTAAAAATTATATCCAGTCATAACATCATCTAAAACCAATTTATCTGAATATTTCTGAATCATTATGGGTGGTCCTCATAATTGTACATCTAATAGGATGTTCTCCACCATCCAACTTCTAATGGTTTATAATAAGTACACAAGCCACCGATGGACAAGAGCTTTGTGCGTTTGGAATAACAGATTAAGTGCATTAAAAGAAATAATTAGTCACCACTTGGTTTTCTTGACGTTTCTTCTTCAGTTTCGTCAGAAGTGCGGGAAAGACCCATGTTTTGTATTTGTATTGTATTGTATTTTTTATATTTTTTTATAAATACTGATGTTGTTCTTTTATGACAATATATTAAATGCACAAATGAAATACAAAAATAACAAAATCAAACTCAAATAAATCCACAATAACTTGACTACAAATTAGATAAAAGGGCGAGTACAAGTATAATAGTTTCGGGATTTAAGTGACAAAAAAACGAAACTAAAATATGACATTAGACTGGCACTAATGGAAATAACTTTAAAAGGCTCATAAAAAACTTTAAAAATGATACATTTTCACTTTGCATTTATCTTTATTGTCTATCACATTTTATTGATTATACAAGATAGAAACAACTGCTTTTTACTTATTTTAATTCGTAACTACTTAGATCAAGATAGGATTTCCATTATTTTAAAAATGGCTGTCCAGAGAATAAAAACAAAATCATTGATTTTTTGTGTTTTTTTTGTTTTTGTTGCTCGGTATTTCATAAACCCGATTTACTAAATATTAACCGGAATTTTCTCGAGAAATCAAAATTCGGAAATTATCGGGTTGTTATCTATAATATTTGTCGGAAAAAAACTCTCGGTGTGGGCAAAGCCCGTTTAATAACGGGCTATGATGTGGGCGCAAATTTGTTTTTGTTTTGTTTTTTTCTTTCTTTTCTTTCTAGAAAACAATATGCCCCATGGCATGAAATAAAACCATAGAGTATTCCTAGAGTATTGCAACAACTACTTTAAAAAAATAAAAACTATGATAAAAAAACATATACAATACATAGCTTAAAAAGAAAATAACATGCATAAAAAGAACGCCAAATAATAACTCAAAAGTAAATGACAGAAATTGGGGCGTAGAATCACCAACAGAACTACGGGAGAAACGTTTTGTCTCCTTTAGATATGTTATTGTTGCAATAATTATATTTTTGTTTTCAGCATCAGGAGGACGCACGGCTAATTCACGGCAAATTCAAACTGCGGATTTCCCGCGAAAACTAAATGAGCGCCTAAAAGTTGCCGTGAGGTAGAGCGATTCGGAATTTGCAGTGGGTTAAGTCCATAGGTTAGTATAGTTATGGTAGTTACAGCAAGCTGTGCTCTTTGGCGTGCATATAATGGACACGAGAAGAGGGAATGTTTGATATCTTCTGTCTCAATACCTCAACGGCAAATGTCAGTGGGAGTGTCTTCAAAACTGTCTCGTAGTTTGTGGCTTCCCAATGGTCTAAGACCTACTCTTAATTGGTAAATTAAGCGAATTCCCCTACAATCATGAATTCCAAAAATAGTTTTGCATTTTGGTCTAAAAAAAATAATCAGGTGTACTAAGGACAGTGAATGAGGGCATAGTCTGAAAAGTAGGAATGAAAAAACGAATTATTGAGACGATTTGTTGATTTATAGACCCAAGTGTAGCAAATAAGGGAGGACTTTCTTCATTTCCTAGAAAACGTAGCGTGGGGTGGAGTTATTGACAATTTTATGCAACAGTAAGATGCAACAAAAACGCCGTCAATCAGACAAGGATTCCCAAGGATTCCCAACCCAATTCTTCCCAGAGTTTTTTTAATGGGCTTGTTCCTTTTCATGTCCCCTTAAACTACAAGAACTGCTCTTAAAATTTGTTGTCGCGGGACGAAATCATACCACATTTTTGGTCCAAGTTTTGCATCCAATATTTTGACAAAAAACAAAATAATTTATTTTGGATTAGTGAAGTCATTATCACCCTTACAGATTTTTTTTCTTTTGTTTTGTGTTTTGTTTTATTCTACGTTCTTTGATGCAAAAAAAAAACATGTTGTGTACATAAGTTCATTATTTCATTTCCATGTGAACTCCAGATATGGTCTTTTGGTCCAGCCTACCGGGACGTCAAAAATCTGACCCGCGGACTAATTGTTCTAGATGATTTGGTCGTGAAAAAGATGATGTCTTTATTTGTTAATACTGAATTTAAATTAAGTACGTCATTTATTAAAAATAAATTAGATACCACTAGAAAAGGCGTAAAATTCCTTTTTCGGACGAGCGGTCGATCAATGAAAATGTTAAATTATTTCAGTCACCGCACTTGATGGAAAATCATTCTGCGCTGACTTTCATATATACGTCCAAACTTCATTCTCAATCCCCCCCTCCCATGAAACATGCACACATGATTATATATTTTATGTTTCTTAATTCATGTTTTTATTTTTCCTATTTTATGAAAATAAATCGACGGTGATCATCCGAGAGATTCTAGACATAACTTATGTCTTATGTCATAAGACGAACCGCAGAAAGGAATCTCATCTCCAGATAAAGAAAAAAGAAAAATAAGAGGCAGAAAACTAAGAAGAATAAACTTGACACAAGATCTTATCGAAAAAGGTTTTTCCCTTGTAGAGATTTGGATGAGAATGCAGAAGTTACAGGTTTTTCAACCTGTATTAAGATCTAATCAAGGCGACCGATTCTTGTATCATGTAATATTTTCATAAGACTAGTAATTCGAAAATAAATTTTTACGGTTCACGTATGACAGTCAACTTGTAAAAGCAAACCCATCGTACAAATGCATTATTATGAAAAAAAACAAAGATTGGCTTTACCTTTAAGGAAATGTTGTGATAAAAAAGTTAATTCTATTTGATGTTCTTTCTTCAATTGCAGCCATGCACCATGCTGTTTGTACATTTTAATTGGCATCAAAAACATTTGATTATATAAAAAGCTCCACTCAAATACAGTTAGTTCGATAGAGTTTATGAACTTAAAACATCAAAAGCATAGATGTATCAAACAAGTTTGAAAGAGGACATTATTTAATGCACAAGTTTTGTTTTATACTTTTAGAATTAACTTTAATCATCATAATTCACGAATTTCAACGATTTACCTTTATGGCCATCGTCTTTTTTTCGAGCAACGAAAATAGAACTATTCTCAAGGCAACAATACATTACATAAAAGAGACTAAACGTTTTAGTACTAACTAAAACCTTTCTCTCCGTTCTCATTCCCTAGTTACGACCAACCATCTTATTTTTATGATGTTTTATTTGTTTAATGTTATTTTCTGTTTATTGTGACTTGTAAGTTTTTAGTATTTTCTTTATATATTTCAACGTCGATGTTTGTAAATTTTCTAGGTCTTTGCTTTTGACTTATTTTTCTGTCATGGCATTGGCGTGTTCTTTTCTAGACACGAAGTATGCCCTGTCAAATTATTCTTTTTAATCAATAATCATTTTCGCATTATGCTTAGCATTCAATATTCGAGTTGCATTTTTTAGAGACATTTATTGTAAATCATGATAATGATTTTAATCTTGGTTTTTTAAGAATTATCATAACGTATGGTTGCACGTTTTCATCCAAAAATTAATTAATACTGTACTGGCTGATAGCAATAACTCAATATCTTTTTTTTTCAAAGCTTTGCATAAGATGAGAACATGTAAATGACCCAAAATCACGAAAAAAAAAAAAAAAGTATCTTGAGATACTGTGTTATGTCATTCAATGTCAGAGTTCTGTCAACGAATGTTTCGCCCCACCATGACCACTAAATTCTCTCACATCAAACAGATTTCTAGTTTAACAGTAACGATATCTAAGATCATCTAATAATATTGATAAATTTTACACCAGATGAATGAAAGGTATTTCGTGACCCTCTTCTTAGAGTAGATTATTTGCTCAAAGTCACAAGAAATCCAACATCTAATGCTGCTTTTGAATACTACTGTATTAGTATACATGCCATGTAGCCCCTAAATAATAATAACATAAATTGCTACATTGGATGACTCTTCTATACTATATTAATTCACTGCATATTACATGCGAAAGACAACAATTTTAACTCAACAATTAATTTAGAAATAGTGATATTTTTTGGACTAAGATCCTAAAAGACCTCAATCAGGTAAGCAAAGATACAGAATTCATAATTTACACTTGTGTATGACAAAGAAGAATTCTTCCAAAATGGCCGCGATCAGGGATGACGGCAGCCTTTTTCTTTTATCTTGTTTACATGCGTGAAACCGATAAATCGATAAATCGTGTTTTGATACGAGGATATCTGATCTAATTATGCATTTGCTATAATTTATTTAAATACGTCATTCAAATTTATTCGATAATTAATTTATGCGTAATTATAAAGTTCTAGCCCTCCAAAAAAAATCGTCATTGCCTTAAACGCACTGATTATCACTTTTAATTTTTTTAACAGTTTATTTCTAACACCATCATATAATACTTTGTCTTAACAGATAACCATAATTATGAATGCAACAACATAACTTCACTTTTTATTGGAAAATCGTAAAATGAAAGGGGGAATGATTCTTAAAAAAGTTATTTCAAACTTCATTTCCTTTTTTACTGAAGTATTAGTCATATCATTGGAGAGCTGCATTTTTTATCGAAGGTTTTCATAAATTTTTAAACAGATTATGTTCGACCCTTCCACCCCCTTAACAGACATTTTCTGTTTAAAAAATGTGAAACCCTTTATATCTTAAATCTTTTGTTTTGTGGGCAATCCACAGTTTCTGGAAAATATAACAACTCCTTCCAGTGCCTTTTATAAGTCCCACCCAGTACATGACCTAAAAAAGGCTCTGACTTCTTCTCAGCCTACTCAGCAGTTGATAAGGAAAACAATGAGTTTTTCTCACAAAGTTCCGCTGTTACAGAAGACAAGAATTATTTGTCACCTGCAACGAGCACTACGAGGAATAAATTCCAACTTTACTATTTTGGAATAAGGAATAGAGCAACAAGTTGTTCATATTTTGATGAATTGTTACAGGTTACAGAGATTATTTTTCTAACTTTATTATCATTCTTGCATCTTATACATACAAAATCAAATCTAGGTAAATCATACATTATTAAGTTATCCTATTATTACAAAGATACATACGCATCTACAATCACTAACGTGGGTGAAGCAAAAGAAAAAGAAAAAAGCAAAAATATTTTCTATTTTTTTTAAAAGAATTATTTGTCACCTGCATCCTCATATCAAGTTGTTCATATTTTGATTAGTTGTTACAGGTAAAGAACATTCAATTTTTTGCATAGTTTCTCGTGTGATGTCGCAATGATGACAGTATCGTCCATTAATACCAGGAGGT
>JAUKPT010002005.1:0-13986 GCA_032273505.1 Nanomia bijuga | reverse complement strand
TATACTCGGAAATATTTTCGGGTTTTGGATGAGCTCGGTAAGGTTGGCGAGTTTAGATCCACAAAAAAGTGAAGCAGTTGCATCTTTTCCATACTACTCTTCTTGGTGGAGCCATCAGTAATTAAATACAACGGTGCACAAAAGGTCGCGAGAACTAATAAGCGAAACGAATGTAATGATTTTTATTGTTGAATTTAGCTTTTCTATCGTTGGAAGTATAAGTTACGAGCAGAAGTCGGGAAAGTCGCGAGAGTTTACTCGCGAGCGACTTTTTGCGCTCGCGTCTTTTTGTGCACTTAAAAGATACAAGGAAATACAATGAGTTCTACCTGTGTTTTGAGCAGCGTGTTAGCATTTAAGACACTTTCCAATTCGGAGATCGGGCAAAACGTCATCGCAAAACTCAACAACTTTTCGCTAAGAATGAAATAGTGGAATTACTTCAAACTCAGCCCAAATTTCCTTAGGCTATAAGATAGAGTTAGAGTTCTACAAGTTTGGCGCAGAATTCAAGTCGGGAGAAATAGGACTTATTGGGTATCGGGAATGATGAGAACATTCAACAGAATTTTAATTTGACTAGTACTCGAAACAAAAATAGCAACTATCAAAATACCAAATGAATACTTTCGGAAAAACAACCAGTAACTTTCACAAGGATATCTGTCTTAAAATTCTTCATACACCGGGTTTCATCGAGTGCCATTCAGAAAACACAGGTGGTTGAAAATTCAATCGTGATACAAACTCTAATTGTGAAGCAGCTTTATCTAAAACGCCAACATTAAAATAGCCAGGGGAGGCGAAAGTCTGACATCCTTCGCAACCCACCCACCTCCGCCCACCCCATCCCTGTAAGAATGAACAGCTTAAATTATTTTAATAAATATCATCTCTTCATAAAATGATTAAATATGCCCTTAATATTCAGTTTTGATCGTCTTCATAATAGGGTACTGTTTCTTACAGAAATATGGCGAAACAGAAACTACAAACCGAGAGCTGCAATTCGAATAAGAAGAACATTCGCCCAATTTCCTAAGAAAAATAATAAACAATGCAATAAATAAATGAAACATAAAAAAAGCTTAACACCCACAATTTTAAGTAAGCATTAATCAGATTTTTACATTACATAGTCGCATAGGAAAAGAGAAAAAAATAACAGCAACGAACTGGCGTCGAATCATAAAATGTGTGGAAAGCGGATCGGATAAAATTTAGAGAATATTTTATGTATTTTAAGTACTTAGAATCAACCACTCAAATCTAATGAATAGGACCAATTAGAATCACTATGATGGTATTTTCTGAATTTTCTTATTTATGATTCATGAAATTGCAAATAAGATCTAGATACGTCAAAATATTTGTTAATTTACAGACTTAATCGACTTACTTGCAGACGACCCAAGCCCTCTTATACCGATCTTCCATTAGCTGATTACAGACATTCGAACAGAACGAGTAATCCTTTTGTTCAAATGCATTGTCAGCAATTTTGATTCGAATTTCACCATTACGTTCTTTCTCATCTTCTCCGCAGATTTTCAGAAGGTTGCCTAACAACATAATCTAAGAGAGAAACATGAAAATAAAAGGTGCCGTCCACTTTTTTTGAATCTCAGATCGGGTATTTTTGATTACTTAACTCTAAAGCTCTGATTATATGGAGGAAAAGAAAAAAAATGCTTTAAACAAGGTTTGTCTCATTTACTCTTAGTGTAGCAAAAGAAAAATTAAGAGAGATTTGGTTTTTAAATAAAGTCTTGTTTCTGTTAATGGTAACGTAACGTTACCGGTAATAAATAACCAAATTTCGGTAAAAAAAATAAATAGATAGATTTCGCAATTTTGGAAAATCTTTAACAATTTACCTTCTCATACTTCTTGTAGTTGGATTCCTTTTCATTAAGGCACATGTCAATGATCTCAAGTTTGTCTGGATGTAGACGCACTAAAAGACAGCAGAATAAATAAATTCTAATTATTTTTCGAAATAATGATAGAGGTAGAATAGTTTCTAACGGAATGTATGGCCTAAACCAACAAATGAGTCAAGTACTCACAAACCCTCATCACTATCAGGGCTAGGGGAGTCAACGCCGGATAAAAACACGAGAATTGCGTAGAAAACGAGTATCTAGGTATCAAAAATATAAAGGCAGCCCCCTGATCTGGCTTGTGAGGATACAAAAGCAATATAAAAGCTCGTAAAGTGAAACAAACTAAAAACATAGCCCAATCTAAATATGGTTAAGTAACGCATTGATACATCTTAAGGAAAACAATAACGGGTGTCAAACCTGATAACTACAGTTCTCACCTTGCAAGGGTAGCATGGATGTGTTAAAATCCTGAAGTAAGGAGAGTGATTCGATCAAATCGATCTCCTCCTGGATGACATTCGGTTTGTCACGTATCAATGACAGACACAATCTATAAAGAGAAAGAAAGAGTATGTCGAACATTTGAAAATGAGCGAAAATTTGCAAATTTGCGGTGGATAAAAAATATAATGTTTTGAGGAAACATTCTTACAGAACATTTTGACAATCATAAAAAAATTAAACCAAAAGTTCTAGTAACCTCCCTGCGTTCATTTGATAGCGATTTACAGGCTTCGATGCCATTGAAGTATAAGATATGCAGAAAAATATTTCGCGTAATTTGTGCAGAATATAAAGTGGAATATCTTTCTGCATTTTTATGAAATCCTATACTTTGGATTGGGTCTTGATTTTGCAAACGCTTAAACAGGTGTGCTAGTAACCAACACGAATAATGAAGTACAGCTTATAGTTCATCTACATAATTACCTGACGGGTCGGAAATGTAAGGGGAATGAGAAGGGAAGGAAACTATGGTCTTACCGTGCAAGATCCATGGACGAATCATCCAGACTCACTGCTGCATTGAAGTATTCTGTTGCCGATTCCACGACGAGGTTCACTGACACGTCATACTTCAAGATGTACAACGCAGAGCGCATGTGCTGATCTTTCGTCTTCACCAGGCTCCCATGTCTCGAAGGTGTCAGCAGTTCTTCCGACATCTTGATATTTTGTTTCGAACCAGATTGAAGGAGGCCGTGCACAAATAGCTGAAATATAAAACAATAGGTTACAATAAATCCATATTAGTGTGGCGTAGCAAGAGATTTATACAACACTTATTCTCGATATGTGAACTTTTATGTTTCATTAGACAAATCCGTGTGCGAAGGGAGACGATAGTTTTAATGAATAGTAGTTGAAATGAATATGAGATTGATAGTGACGAGCATAAAGATAAAGAAGAAGAGTCAGCGAAATAGATTCGACGATAGTTCACCTCGGGAAATAAAATACATTTATTTAAAAAATTTTAGGAAATTTAACAATGTTTTACCAATTTACAATGTTCAGCCAGACATGTGATGTCAAAAAGTTTTTCTACTTCATCCTCTCAGCAAGATCTATCAACATGGAGAATATTAACATATACCCAAAGGAGGAATGAAATATCTAAAATTGAAAATTGGCGGCATTTGATCGGCCGAGAGCCTTCTCCTTGATATCTTAATAACAAGATTGACATTTGACATAAAATTTTCACTAAATGTCTATCGCAAAATATCGACTCATTTACTCAAGCGGTTCATGAGATTTTAAAATTCGATAAATGATGCAATCTGATTGGCCGAGAGCCTTTTTCAAAATATCTAGAGAATCATAATTTTCCGGTATATGCGTTTTTTCGATTGATTGGGACCCATTAGGGCTATAATTTATATTAAAATCATGAAATCGCTAGAGCTGACCCGAAAAGAATGGCCGGTTATTTTCGGCCATTGTGTCCGGTGTAGCAGATTATTTTGACTTCCTGGGAAAAATGACTCCCCCAGTTAAAATAAACTAGAGAAAAGTAACTCCCCTACAGTCATTATATACGTGATATTCGTATACCTGCCAATGCAGTTATTTTGTAATTGCCCGCTGTTTTAGCCCGCTGTTTTGTAATTGCCCACTGTTTGAGTTAAGAGCTGAAACGTCAGTTATCTATTAGGGAAACATAGTTTTTTTGATAAGAGTAAGGCATTCTATTGAAAAACCCAACGTTTATTTTAACTGGGGAGTTAATTTAAACCAGTTAATGTTAACTGGGGAATCATGATTTAGGGGAGTTAAAATTTTCGGTGACAACGGAAACAAGAAATACTTTGACGAGTTTCCGGTATCCGAATATTACATTTCAAGGGTTATAACACCCATTCTACACCAACCCACCCCACCCCTCAAAACAAAACTAATTATCAGCCCCTCACCTGATGACAGTGTTTGACGTCAATACAAGTGTACGTGTCTTTGACCAGTTTCACCAAATGATCCAACAACGTGTTCCACTGAGCAGGTGTTGCAACGGGACACTTCTCCGATGTGTTCTTGATCAATTGTTTGATGACCGCCTCGCCCACCTCGGCTTTCCCTTTCGTGTCCTGGATATAGTCGATCGTCTGTGGATGTTTGTGACACTCGAGTATTTCAGCTGCTCCCAAGACAAGTTCTAACTGGTCCAGTCGATTGTGAAGGTCCTCGATTTGTTTCGATAGTACGCTAAATGAAAAATATTGATTTTGAAAAGAAATACTAGAATAGAGGGTGGTTACGGAATAATAACCCTGTAAATTGAAGTATATATCAATTGAATTCATGGAATATAATCTTACCGGTAAAAAATGAAGAATTTTTGCCGAACATTATAACCGATAGTGACGAACATTATAACCGATTTTGTTTAACGATTTTTTTATCTTTTTATTTTTGAGGTATGATAAATAATGATGGAAAAAATAATGTTTTGAGGAAATATGACGAGAAAGTAAGATTGGCAGCATTTTGTAATTACGTATACAAGGCTACTAGAATAACATTTCAGTAGTATTAAAAATTGATCCTAAATGTTTTCTTTCATAATATCTACCGGGTGCGACAGTTAAGTCTCACTGAAACAATACTGTGCAGTGATGAATAGTCAAGTCTGTAAAGTAAAAGGTCTGTAGTACAGACCAAAGACAGACCACTTTCTCTCATAATAAAGAATAATTTTTGCAAACCTAATTGTCATCACTGGTGGGAGATTAGACAAAAAATGAAGAACCAAGATTTGTTTCGTTGTTTAGAGGAAGGTTTTATTGAAATCTGAGTCTGTTACTTTTTCGACTGATTAGCACACTTACCCTTCTTCTCGGTTGGGTAAGCATTCGACAATACTGAAGACCAGATCTAATTGATCATCTCGTTTACAGATGAGAATACAATCCATCGCCAACTTCATGAATAAGGCTAAATCTGGAATGATCGGTTCGTTTACCTGGAAAACAAAATATGGGGTGAACATACCTCAGGATTGGTACAAGTAGCATACAATTAACAAACGGTTACTTAACTTTAGTCTAATAGTTCGGGACTAAGCAAACCCAATTTTGAACATTTTGGGAGGGGAACATAATTGTGAACAATATAAAACACTACGTAAATATTCAAAATAATTGGAGACATTTAGACATTCAGCTCATTTACTTTCGAAAAAGTACTTTAGTGCGAAAGTACTTAGGGAAATAAAAACCGTTGTTTTCATCTACGTTTTGGATTAATCGGTTCAGGACCATGCCTACTTAAAAAGTTAATTTAGTGTTTTTAAGAAACAAATAAAAATATCTATCTATTTGGACTCCGGCGACTAAAAAATAAGAATTTAAAAATAAATACATCTTAATGGATCTAGACAACTTACCATAGGTGAACATTTCGAGAACAACTTGAAACAACACGTCAAGTCGGTTTTCGCGATATCCGTCAAGAACTCATGCAGCAACGCGTTCTTCAATTTCATCGACCTCATACCGATTTTATTCAGGTGCGGCATGACGAACTTCTGAAAATCTCCGACAAACGACACCTCGGTAGATTTCGACATCAACGCTTTCAACTTCGACAAGTCCGACATTGCCGTTAATTCCTCCAAACTTAACGACGCATCTATATTTACGTCATACGACAGTACTCGGAGGGTTTCCAAATCGCTCTTCAACGTGTCGAGCCCATCGATACCTAACAATATATTTGCATTATAAAGTGGTGCCTTAAAAATTATAAAGCATTATAAAGCCCCTGAGAATTTTGTATCCTAGATCCCTAATGGCATTTCTGGCTCTTGATTATAAACATTTAAGTCAACTATAATAATTCTGATTGCAGAGTACCAAAAACACTTTCTGTGAGCCTAAATTCAGGCTGAGCGTGAGCCAAATCCATTCCTGAACAAATAATTGCACTGCATATGATAATGGGAAAACAGACAGGCTAATGCTAAAAAGAGGGCTCCTTAAAGCCACTGATCCAATATATTCTTTTCATTATGACCTTCAGTAACTACTACTTAATCTGAGACTTGGATATTTGAATCATCACATGACAATAAATAATGAAAATGATCAATACCTCTAATTCGAGCTAATTCGAGTAACTCGCAGCATTTATAGACTTGTTTGGACATCTCTTCGATCTCGTAGATGCGTTTGACGAACCAATCCTTCAAGACGTCTTTGCTTTCGCAGTTCCGGAATTTTTTCAGTTCAGGTTGATAGTCGTAAATGAACTCGCCGAAGTCTTGCTCGATCACTTTGCCTAGAGAGAGAATTAAGAGCAGGCGTTAATGAATCAGACCCTTAAGCTACGGGGACACGGAAACAAATTTTCATCTGATCACAACAAAGATATTTTGTTACAATTGCATGGGAATTAGTTTAAGTGTCGCATGGGTTATGAAAATCAAATCAAATGTTACAAAAATTATTCCCAAATTAAGGCGACACGAGTTTTTTTTTGTGATTCTCATTTGAACACAGAAATTTTGTTCCAGACAAAATTTAAAATCAAATCGATTGGATTTTTGTTTTTGTATCAGCAACATAAACCTTGAGCGAAATAAGTTGCAAAAAAAGAATATTAAACGTGGGGACACCTTGAAACATTTCCATGCTATTGCAATGAAAAAGGCTTTTGTTGCAATCGCTTGGAAATTTGTTTTCTTGTCCCCTTACCTTTATAAAAGCACCATATTCTTTTTTCTTGAAAGCAGATTTTAATATGGAATGGATGGATATTTAGCATGGCATCAGGTAAAAATGCTGTTTTATAAGAGCAATGAACATTTGAAAGTATTTTGTCACGAAAGAACAAAAAAGGCAAAATCTCAGAAAAAACGAAGAAAATTATAATGAAAACAATTGTATTGATGGATACCTTGTATTTGTTCAAGGATGTTCGGCTGTTCCACCCAATCTAAATCCCGGTGGAACATTTCATGCCAGGGGAGAATTTCAGGATCATCTGCAGTCTCTCTAAAGAACAAAGAAGGTAATGCACAGCAGTAGTTATTTTAAATTTTCTAAGTTATTAAAAATAAGCTACAGTTGACATAGTGCAAGATTTCCACCTCTATCAAGGGTAGTAGTATCCGTAGTAGTACCCTAAATCTTAATTAATGACTGCCAGTATAAAAAAAATCAGTATAAGTGACCAAATAGTGGCCACTCTTTCCTAAAATAAAGAATAATAATGTTGCAAAAATATCTTAACAGATGGTACAGCTCCCAGCGGCTTATCATAGCTTAAATCATTCAGAAACAACACCTATGCCTATGATGAATAACAAATTAACTTTAAATAACTTTAAATCAGACTCGTATGAACTAACATTCATTTCCAACACAGTTGACATGCACTTAAAGCTTACAGACCAACATGTTTTGTAGACAAGAGAAAGGGCACTGATTTCTTTTCTAGCACAACTCAAAAATATAGGATTACAAATTACAGTGACATACAGGTCAGTTACTTCTCTGGAAAATCTACCAAATTTCAATATCAATCTTAGTAGATATCGATGTATGTATGTAAATATGTATAAATGGAAACATAAAAATGTCTTTAAGGATCATCAGGTTTCGCAAATCGTCACATGTCGAAATTTTCCACTATTTTCCACAATGGAAATAATTACAGACCTCGCACTTATTCACTTAAGAAATTCAAATATTATGACGTAAATAGGACAAAATTCCATTTTCAAGGTGGCCGCCCAAAATTTACCACAGAATTTCGGGGATTTTCAGGGTCACTTTCCACGAAAAAAAGGGGATTGTCGGGATATATTCCATAAGATTTTGTAGATATTTGGGAAAATTATACAGTATTAAAAAGTGTGCGATTTTTAGGCGTAATTTTTGGAAATTTTAGGGAATTCAAAATATTTCGGGGGCAACTTATCATTTTGCAGTAAATTTCGTTGATTCCGGGGACCACCCTGCTTGGATCAAATAATTTAATCACTCGATTATTTAAAATGTGTTCATATCGAAAATATGAGTTGGGTCATTTTCAAATATACGAATCTTTACCCAAAATACTGACCAAATACTGACATAATTTACTCAATTTCCCCAAAAAGTTCGTATTACTGACCAAAATTAATTTTACGGGCCAAATTGTCATCAATGCATAATTAAACGTACTGGGAAGAAAGTACCCTCCCTGGAACTAGTATCCAATTGATTTCAAAGATCAGTAAAAAGATAAAGCATGAAGCAACAAGCATGAAGTTTTTCGATTAATGGGGAAAAGAACTTAAACAAGATGTTTTTTGCACGATATAACGAAACTAAGCAACTTACCCGATTTCTGGGATGAGGTTATCCAACTCATCCACGTCAGCTGTTTCTGGAAAGTTCGAAAGTACTGGCAGCCAATGCGGGAGAATATACTTGCCGTAATACGAAAAGAGATGTTCGAGGGCTGCAACGTCTTCATCGCGAGCGTATTCGAGCGATTGGTGCACGATGTTACACGAACGAAAGTGTGAGAAATATTTCGCGCTGAATTTTTCACGAGCTTTGAACGAATCACCTGGCATTATTTTTGATGTGCCACTAAGAATGACCTAAACAAGAAATATCAAGGGTTTAACTACTTTGAAAGGAGTGACACTGATATTTAATCGAGTATTTTTCTAGCTTTTGACCTTCTTGTGTATTATTACTTTTTCTACTTTTTCTCGTTGATATTTTCGGGTGAAACATCCCTTCTATATATCATATCTTATAAAAGCTATATAAGCTGTATAAGATATAAGATATGTAAGAATATTTATTACCGACGAAATCTTTTATCGACGGGAATTTTGGTCTCAACAGTACTTTTGGTTGATTAAAACACACCTATTGTCATTATTTTTGCTTAACTCGTGTTACAAAGTATTGAAAACTAGATTATGTTTCACAAATAGCCCGGTAATAAATTTCGTCGGAAATTAGTGACGAATATTTATTACAGACGAAATTTTTTGACGACGGATTTTTTCATGTACAGAAATCTTGAATATGTTACTTGCATACCTTAGCATGACATTTACTAGACAGTAAATATTCCACACAGTTAGTTCCATCTCGTGTTTCGTCTGCTACCAACTGATTAGCTTTTATTTTATTTTCATTGTGATAAGAAACATAAGATATCGTATCAAATCTTTCAATCGTTTGGTGAAAGAAAATTACTTATCCCACTTGTCAATTCGTACTCGAAAATCAGATAAGAATCCGGACTATTTCGGTTATCGACACGAAAAAAAAAATTCAATTATATTTCTCAACTTTTAGTTGAGTTAGAATCTGAAAAAGGCCGTGTGTCTGTGTGTGTCCGTGTGTCGACCCAAAAGTTACGAAGATCTATAATATGGATTTTTCTATAAAATGGCAGGACGATGAAGTTTTACCGTCTAACAAAACTGACGAAGCCAGATTTTCAAAAAAGTGTCCGGTTGTTGAGATATTGTCCGAAAACCTCAATTTTTAGGGGTTATTTGCGATTTGCTCGAAATCTAACCGCTCGATGTGGTATTTTTTTATGTTGCTATGGTAGCCCAAATAAATACACGTCTTCTGAAAAAACCCGCATGTCCGGAAAATTTTTTGGTTCTCAAGATACAGCGCCGGGACAGTGTCTCGGGGCCATTTTTCTACCTGATCCGTTCGTTTTGGTTGAGATGGAGATTCTTTAGATCGATTCAGCATAAATAGAACTATTTTAATGCCAAATAAGAACTTTTCTAGAGCTTCCGTTACGGCGCTATGGCTAGAAAAAGACGAAAAATTTGTGAAAATTTTTTTGCAATATTATGACCTTGAATGTTATAACTTGTGATTTATAATATGTCGAAGATAGTTTGAACAAGTCTCATGCCAGTTTATCTACATTATGGATAAGTGTTTTGGGCTCTATGGTCGTTACACCGACAATAATTCTTAAAATATGCAAAATATTCTCAACTTTGCCGCCATTTTGCAAGAAAATAAAACGTGATTTCTTTGTAAAACTAACTTGAATTAGTATTCCTTAATAGAGTGAACATTTTGCAAAAAAACCGCATGTCTAAAAAAATTGTTTTTCTCGAGATGTTTACGAAAAACTGCGAAAAAAATCGCGAATTTTAACAAAAAAATTCGATAAATCGTATTTTTGCTGCCATTTTAAGAAAAGTTTCGGTTATTTCATTCATTAAAAATAGCTTATACTTGTTGCCCTTAGTATTGTTAACAGTTTCTAAAAAAATTATGTCTTATAAAGTTTTTATTCTCGAGATATTGCGTTAAAAGTTCCGAATTATAATAGAATCTCATGAAATTAGGGTGAGGGGCTTTGATTGAGGCTAACTCTTGCAACTCCAGTATACTTTTCGATGATTGAAGCTGGTAGAACACCTTCTTAACTAGCTTTTATCAACACTTGGTGATATCAAGAAAAGTTTTGATTGTTTGATCGAAATGGCACAGAAATTTGAAAAAATTTACCGTTTTTATCAATTTTCCATTAAAATCAAATATCTTAAAAACAACTTGTTTATATTTACTTATATTTTGCCAACATGCCCGGATGTTTGAAAAAATGCCTAGAAATGCGAATTTTCAAAATTTTTAAAACGCTAGAAAAAGATGAATGAAAAAAGATAAATGATTAAAGAACTAAGTTAAATCCTAAAAGTTGAGTCTCTTGCGTTCGGCGAGTTAACAATTTCTTATCAAGAACTGTTTGATAAAAATAAAAATTAATAATAAGCGAACAATTTAAGTTCAGCACAAATTGGAATATGGAATTCGCGAATACATATTTAAAATGAAAATACAAGTAGCCAAAAATAATTGTTTTTTTCGAGGTATGGTTATGAAAATAACCGTTTTATATGTAACCGTTTTAAATTCTTCGTTTTATCACTAACGTCAAAATGAAGAAGATTAATATATTCTCGCCAAATACTATAAGGTCCCCATGGTGTGGCTTGATTTTGCCTCATGACGTTCCAAGAGTCTTGCAATCGTTCCTTTTAAATCGGTCACTCGACAGCTTGGTCAGCAGAATATGGCAAAATATACCGTTTAATTGGTTGAAAATTACATCATTAAGAATTCGATTGATTTATAAAAAAATATTTTTATCACTGATAAATCAATAGTCGATAATTCAATCGTCAAAATACCATGACGAAAAAAAGTAATTAACCCTATTTCCCTAAAAGTATGCCTTACTTCATATGTTGATAGTCTGTCCAAATACTGCAACAATTGCCATCTGTATTTACATAAACGAATTTGTTTTGGTGATAATCTAGAACGGGAGTATTTTGACAAATAATAAAACACGAACTAATAATTTCAACTGACTACAATCTTCCAGATTATTTTAGGGGTTTTAAGGGCTCTTGCCTCGTCAAACAACATTCGACTTATAAGTCGACTTATAAAAACTGCGAGAGTAAATCACACTTTTTTTGATTCTGCTGAAATTTTCCTAAAAAATAATGTTTTGAGAAAACTTTAAGAAACATGTTTTTTAGTTAATAGACAGTTGTGTACTTTTTTGAACGTGGATGTGAGTTGTTTGATATTGTGATCGGGGCTCAGGGGAATTTGTCAATATTGGTCCCAAAAGTAGACAAAATTGTGCCAAAAATGGAGAGAAATCACTAATACAGTCTACTTTCTTTTGTCCATCTTGATGTAAATTACAATTTCAAATTTGTTCATGAAAAAATGAAAAAAGGGGACTCGAAATAAATATAACTAAGTGATGCATAAAAGCACTCACTTCCCTGTGAACTTCTGCTCGTTCGCTTCCTCATCGTTCGGATCGACATCAGCAGGTGTGGATGTGATGATGAATTTGAGTTCTTCTTCCTTCTCCTCCACATCATCGATGGCATGAAGAATCTCCCAACTCGTCCCGAGCAAGCCGTACTTCAACAACTGCTCGTTCGAATCGAAATCTTCAGGTATGCGCAACAAGCATTCATCCAGTACCCAGTACCGGTCACGGATCTTTGTCTAAAAGAGAATGTTGAATGGTTGAGGGGTGCATGAATGGATTTTACTGCTTTACAAGCATGAGTAGCTTTTCTGAATACCTTTTAGAAGGGGCGCTCATTTGAGTCGAGGGGAATTTGCTGTTCTTCTTGCAACTTTCATTAGTTGGTTTCTGCATTTTGCCTACCACCCCATTTATTTAAATTTAGGAACTAGCAATTCCGTTTATTCCACCTACTCATTTTCAGATATTTGTCCAACCCCTACCCCACTTCACCCTAATTTATTCCAACGCTAGAATAGCTTGTAACGTATGGAGATGTTTCGAGAAAATAGAATAACAAAATGAAAGATCTTAAATAGAAAGACAAAAATGAGATTAACAAGATACCATATTTATGGGACCCAACAATATGAGAATTATCATTCATACAAATAATTTATAACTGTCGTGTAAAAAAGTTTGATATCTGACACATGTAGTTCAGACCATGTAGAGTCAAAGAAAAGAGTAACACTTTTCAGAAAATTGTGGACCAGACAGACATGCAGCATAACCGTCATAAGGAAATATTTGAAATTTGGCACACTATTTAAGTTCAAGAATAATATTATTCCTTACAATGAAGTGAATATAGAAAATTATGGCTCTGAAGATTACAGGGTCCTGTTTTTATGAAATTTCGGTCTTTATGGTCCCTTAAATAAAAAACCAGATACTTCAGTTGTTTCGCTAAAAACGGAAGTTTCGCTGAACAAAGTTACTTAAAAAGCATACATATAAATGGGCTTGATCTTCTACAAGATGCAGAAAAATACACTTTTTTACAAGAACCAGATTCTTCTTGGGAAATCCAGCTCTGTCGATTTATTTCCACTTCATGCCAAGTTTCAAAAAAGTTCCATGAGAGGATTTTGAGAAAAAAACGAATATTCATAAAGGACCAACCTCACATTCAATAAACAAATTAAGTTCCCACCTTTCTCGTGGGAAAATATTAGAGAAAAGTGAGCATCGAGATAGAAGGCCAGGAAGAGGGAGGTATATTCTATACTAACGGGAATACATGAAAGAATAGGTATCCTACCAAATAATCATGAATGGAGATCCTTGTAACCGGTTTCTTTCTCCATTGGCGTTGAAAGACTGGATCTGTGTTCAAATTGAAACGTTGAGCTAAGTCCAATGCATCGCCGTAATGCTCAAGATCGATCTAAACGAAAGGAATGTGGAAGAAATTACAACTGCCACATACAATTTGGTGAAAATAATGACTTTTTTCGTTTTTTTAGAGGACTGTATTCCCAATACACCATATTGTCCACCCCCAGGCTGCTGGGGGGGGGGGGGGTAAGAGCTTTTTTAAAGTGGCCTGAAAGGTGGGGGTTCAAAGAATTTTCTAGGTGGGGGTTAGAGTGTGACTAAGCATTGGCCATTTCCTCAGTACCTGTAAGGCAAGGCACATATTTTTTACGGGAAATTTCGTACTTTTTATTGCGCAATAATGAGCTAACAATAAGCCAATCAGAGAAGAAGAAATTTCTGCGGAATCAGCATTATTTATTTATTTGTTGGCAAAACGAAATACACC
>JAUKPT010002004.1:0-13988 GCA_032273505.1 Nanomia bijuga | reverse complement strand
GAAATGTCGGAGAAGTGAGTTGTCGGAGAAGTGAACTGTCGGAGAAGTGAACTGTCGGAGATATGAACTGTCGGAGATGTGAACTGTCGGAGAAGTGAGTGTCGGAGAAGTGAACTGTCGGAGAAGTGAGTGTCGGAGAAGTGAGCAGACCCCATAGTAAATCATCACAACCATTCTACATCATTAGTAAATGTTTTTTTAAAGCCCTATAAAATATCAAAAAACGAAACAAATCTAAGGAAATGAACGACTACCTTAAGAATGATCTATAAAGTTATTGGAGAGACTATAAATATTAATCATGTTGTAAAATGTCAAAAACTAATTCCCAACTCTTCAGAACCCTTTAGAGATGAAATATAAAAAACTACTTCGATATTTTTGACAAATATTTGTTGAATTGATCATTTGACTCGAGTTACTAAGCGACAATAATTTATGATAATTCATGCTAATTGTTCTATTCAAACATGCCGAAAATGCTCAGACTCGTTTAATGATTTAAAACCTGCTCAGAAACAAAACGTTACTTTCTGATCAAAACCTATTGACGTTGGCTGGTTGTAAGAAGACTGTTTAATATCGAAATTTAGAGATTCTCACTGTACTATCAAATGTATTTTTTACCATGTACATAATAACGTGTGTCGTATGTTTCAGTAGGTATTGTTTGATGTTTGGTGTGAATGGATATTTTTGGTGTTTATGTATTTATGGATAATTTTGAAGTTTTTTACCGTTTTTTAATAGCATTAATGTTATGGCCTCAATGAACACTAAAGAACTCATGGTAAGGTTTTTGTATACTGAAATATAGTAAAGATAAAGTAGAAAGGGGGAAAATGATAACGGGTGATTGAGGTTGGGTTAAAACGGTGCTTGAAATTTACAGTTAAATTTAGTAAATTTTAGTAAATTTTAGTGGGTTTCCACAATATATTGAGTTCAGAGAATCTTGTTCAGCACGTGCAATTCATGCTCTTTGCGCATGATATCATTTTAAAAATGAATTTCAATCGTGAATTGAACAGTGGGTATATCGATACCATAATCTGACGGATCAGTTACTAAGCAAGTTACTACCATAGCTCTCTATTAATCTCCACATCCTCGATTTCAATAGCAGGATTAGGAAATAGCATGAACAGCCGTTATTAATTAATTAGACAACGGGACTTCAACGTGTTGAAAGCTTTAGACATGACACAAATATGTGACAAATGACAGGACAAATAATGTTGTTCAACTATTGTTGACACCGTTCCATTGTGTTGTCTACTTAATTCGCTCACAGATGTATCTTATTCTCTGAAATCCATCCTCAGAGACAAATTTCTTGGATCAGTTCAAAGAACTTCTGCCATGTCTCTTCCATGCCTCATGTGCATGCAAAACATTACAAAACTGCTGTAACCAATATAATCTGAAAAGATCATGAAAAGATCCTTTTTTTTACATCTGAATTAACTACGAAACTTTAATATTTAAAACGATTATCTCTGTTTTATGAGATTTAACAGAGTAAGCAAAACATATTATATATATGTTGTCGTTTTCTTTCTTTCAGTTTATAAATTCCGATTTCGAAGTTTGTTTATGTTTCGAAATATATTCAGACACAAGATGTGAAGTATTTTTCACCTTTGGTAACACGTTTTTCCTTTCACTTGTTTTCTCTGTTTATGTTAACTCCAACGTTTTCGAAACATGATCTCTTTTATGCCTCTCTATGATTTAACCTAATACAAAAAAAATCATTTTGTAAATAAAAGGGTACAAAGTTCAATATGCCTGGAGATATATTCATAGTTTAACAGCTTGATATTTTTATCATAAATGTGGGTTTTCTCTGTTGTCTACATCTCTTAAACATTTTCAAATATAATATCAATTATACATCATAAACAGAACGCACTTTTATAGCTTTCATCTGCACTTCAAATTAATAACAAGAAATTTATATTTTTTTTATAGTTGAACAATAAAACATAAAACAAGATGGCTGAAGCCCATCAGGCAGCGCATGAACCTCAAGTCAGCTACAAAGACGAAGGAACTGCTGATAAAGGACTTAAAACTAAAGTTGCAAAGAGTTTCTTCCTTGATTTTTCTGAATGCGCATTTCGTACGAAGAAACAGATTATTTATGGTCGGTGGCCGACGACTTGGGATAATTTAATCGTTTCGATTTTGATTGTATTCCTTATAATGGCTGTTGATCACCCATTATCCAATTACATTAGTAACCACTTATGGTATTTAGGCGATTGTATGCATTTAGACGATTCGTTTCCGATCATTTTCCGCATTCTTGTGATATCATTGATTTCTTCATTTTTATATTTCATATGCGCAATGTATGTGCGGCAGTACGTGGTGCGTATTCTTCTCTCGTACAAAGGATGGCTGTATCAACCTCCGAGATCTCAGAGTATTATCGTCATGCTATGGGCGGTATTAATAAAGATATTTAGCCATCGAAAACCTAGAATTTACTCTTATCAAGGAAGCCTACCGCGGATGCCGGTTCCACCTTTAAAAACAACCATCAAGAAATTGT
Source organism: Nanomia bijuga (assembly GCA_032273505.1). Lineage (NCBI taxonomy): Eukaryota > Metazoa > Cnidaria > Hydrozoa > Siphonophorae > Agalmatidae > Nanomia > Nanomia bijuga. The sequence continues at coordinate 11,428 of JAUKPT010002004.1, read as the reverse complement.
TAGATTCTTTAAAACCAATTTTAGACAAAGAGGAATTTACTAAAATGGAAGACGATGCAAAGAAATTCCTCTGTACAATTGGTCCTAAACTTCAATGGGTACTTTATCTGAAATCATGGTGGTCACCTAATTACTACACTGATTGGTGGGAGAAATACGTTTATCTAATGAGCCGCGATCCCATTGCAATTAACAGTAATTACTACATCGCTGATCAAATCAAATGGATCCCAACTAAAAAGCAAACTTCACGTGCAGCTGGCGTCACTTCGTTGATTCTGCAGTTCAAATCCCTATTAGAATCTGAAAAGCTTGAACCACTTTTGATCAGAGATACGATACCATTATGTATGTTGCAATACCAACGAATGTTCGGAACAGCACGAATTCCGGGAACTGATGGTGATACTGTCGTACATCATCCCGAATCTGAACATATTGTCGTTTACGCTAAAGGACATTTCTATAAAGTAAATATTGAAGATTCACATGGCAAAGCATTGAATTTACTTGATTATGAAAGTTTATTTGATTGGATCTTGAAAGATGCAGAGACATGGTCATCAACTACTGAAGCTGAATTACACGTTGCTTCCCTCACCAGTAACGACCGAACCACGTGGGCGAACTGCCGTCAGGAACATTTCACGTCCGGCGTGAACAGTCATTCCATCCATGCAATCGAAGAAGCCATCTTTGTTGTTATTTTAGATGACTATGAATTCCCTGAGACAGACGATCGAGTTAAATATCTCTTACATGGCAGTGGTTCATCCATATGGTTCGACAAATCAATTTGCGCATTATTTATGAAAGATGGACGAGTGGGCGTCAACGTTGAACATTCTTGGGCAGATGCACCAGTTATTGGACACCTTGTAGAATATTTCACTACGCATGAATATCTTTATAGAATGTATGACGATGAAGGCTACTGTAAATCATATTTATCCCCATTCACAAAGAAAGCCTTAGCGCCATCCAAAGCAATCATCACACCGATGCGTTTGTATTGGGATGTAAATAGTGCGTTAGAAAAATCAATCAACGAATCCTATCTCTTTGCTCTTAAAAACAACGAAGACTTACAAATGTCTCTCCGCATCCATGATGCCTTTGGAAAAGGATTAATGAAGAAGGCAAGAATTGGACCTGATGCATTTTACCAAATGGCATTACAATTAGCTTATTACAAAGATTCAAATGGTTTATTTGCGAATACATACGAAGCATCGATGACTCGATTGTATTTAGAGGGTCGTACAGAAACTGTGCGTTCATTTACTCAGGAAGTGAAGGAATTTGTACTTTCAATGAACGATCCCAGCAGTACAGCAGCTGAAAGGATGCGATTAATGAGGGTCAGTGCTGAGCGTCATCAAAAAATCTCGAAGGATTGCATGAACGGAAAAGGCGTAGACCGTCACTTGTTCGCCCTGTACGTAGTGTGCAAGGGACAAGGGTATGACAGCCCGTTTCTTAAAAATTCCTTAACAATGCCATGGACATTGTCAACTAGTCAAGGACCGTTGTTTCAAATGAAACACGGGCTTGATATAAACAATGAGAGAATTAGAAACTGTATGTCCCCAGGTGGCGGGTTTGGACCCGTTTCACACAATGGGTATGGTATTGGGTACATTCTTATGAGTGATTTTGCGACGTCGTTCCATATATCGTCGAAAAAGTCTTGCCCAACGACCAATGCGTATCGATACATGGACAATCTATTTTGGGCTCTTAATGAAATGAAACTTATTGTAGAAGAAACCTCTATGAAATAAGAGGGAACTTTTCTTTTTTTTCAATCCTAGACCACGCAACAACTTTTAGGACCCTAGTAAAGAGAATTAACATCAATTGAATTTTTGGAAAATAATGTCTGCTTCAGGGATCAATCACAAATCCAATCCGTTTCTTCTTTTAAACTTCGTTGAATTGAAATTAAGTGGGAATATTTTTACTATGGAATCTGTTTTTTTTTGTCTTTTAGATGTCTCGGACGAAATATTACCTCCGTTATTACTTCCATTTAATTTCAATTATAGGTTCATACTCGAGTCGATGTTTTAGTTCAAAGGATAAAATCAGTAAAGCTGACATTTATTGGATTTTATACGCCATACAGATAAACAGACACCCTTTCCAAAAGTCACATTAAACTTTAATTCACCAGTCTTTCTCAATGTTCTCTTCCTTACATCTTGCGAAAGGTTCTTGAAAGAAAATGCCGTGCTATATCATTAATAGCCGAATTATAAACATTTATTAAATGTTGAAAAATAGGTAATTGCAAGCCCTTAAATGTGTTTTTGGCTATCAAGATTGAACTTCTCCATAATAACGGATCAAAATTGTTTTTTTATTGGCTCAAATTCAATTCTTTTATACACTAGCATCATTTATAGGGATTGTCTACAATTTATCGGTAAATTTGCCATTTTGTTGGTTTAAGATTAAGATTTTGATTGATTAAATTCAAAATATCATCATTTAATGTTTTTATTAGTGCTGATTAGAACTCATTAGAGAACCAATCAGGGTCTTGATGATGTAATTTCATCCAGTAAAACAGACAATTTGCTGATAACTTGTAGAAAACCATTCACTTTTTATTTTAATACGATAGTCAATTTATTTGTATATGTATTGTATTTTATTTTCGAAGATTGATTTTTTATCTTAATTTTTTCAAAGAATTTTGAAATTTTAAACTATTATATATTGTTAACTTAATTATCATTTTTTTTGTTTTCTTCATTCTGGATGGGAAAGGGTTTTGAATTGGTAGCATTCTGATCTTTTGTATTTAGATCATCCAAATCTTTTACTCAAATTTCATGGAATGAAATAATAAGTAAAAATCTACGAAAATATTCAGCTACATAATTTTTAGAGGGGTGTTAAGTCACTATGAAGATTTGTAAAGGGAGGCTTCTTGTTAGCGAAATGGCAAAAAAGAGACTTTTGTCTAGGCGGGGTACAGAATAGAAGTCATTTTAAGTGCGGAATACGGAATTGGGGTTACCCCAAAAGAAGAGGAATTTGGACGAAAATTAAGCAGAATGGCGGAATAGGCTTCTTAAATAAAGCAAACGGTGGGATAGGCTCATATTTTTGCGTTGGACGGTACAAGGAATACGCTACTTTAAATAAGCAAAATGGCGGAATCGGCTACCGTGAAAGATTCCCCTGTAAAGAAAGATTGGAATAGAAAGTAGGTTTTTCCTGAGGGGATTTTTGTTCAAACAAAAGGATTTGTGTGTGATGGTCGAAAGAATATTAGAATTTTGCGAAAAAAGGAGATTCATGCAAAGCGACATACCCCTTTGGTCTTATTATTTCGCTACGAGGAATCTCATAAACTCATAATCTCATATTAATGCCAAGTGGGTATCTATAACTAAAAGCAACTTGTTGATTTCTCAAAATTGGCATATTCAAATCTAACTAATTAGCAGTCGGCATGATGAACAAGAATGTCAGGATTGCAAAATGTCTTCTTACTTACAAATTACAGCTTGTCTTTATTTTTCAACAAGATCTATTAGATATAATACTGTCGTTTGAGGTGTTATAAGAAGGCACATTTAAGTTGTCAAAACCGGACTCACATAAAATTATGTGTCAAATGCAATGAAAATATCTTGTTCATAGGAATTTCACAGAGTAATTCCCTTCTTCAACTGAACTTTGTACCTATCCATTCAGAATCTAAAAAAATAAGATTAAACTAATATAATCTTTGGACTTTGTTTAAGAGACGTTCTCCTACTAAAGACTATTACAATGTGAAACTTCGAAGACAAATATTTAAATATTATTGTTAACTGTTTGACATGTAAATATATTTGTTATCTTAGTATAAGGTTTCAGCAGTTTGTTCTAGGTAATTAGAATTTGAGTACGCCAAGAATTCGAGGTTGTTTCTGTTTGTAAAGGACGGACGGAACAAACTTGTACTTGCTCACGTTCTTATCAAGGCAAAGTCTTAATTCGCTCCAGAGCCATACTTCCGGATTCAAAATCAATTTTGGGTCCAAGTCTCACAATACCTCCTATCAGTTCTGACAACGTAAAAGGGAATTATTAGACTTCTAACTGATTCTTATGGATAGATATAGAATCAACCGAACAAATCCCAAATGCGTTTTTTGAAGCCATTTTTCAACATTTTTTGATACTCTTTTTTTGTTTGAAAGCCACATTAGAGCACTTGCCCAAATAATGTAAAAAAATCATTTAAGTTAAAAACGATAAAGATAAAATGAAGATGAAAATTTTGAACTTCAAAAATGCCGGATTATTTTTTGGAGTTCCACCTTAAGCGACAAAAAGCACTATTAAAACAAACAATTCGCAACTCGTTGGTAATAAAATCGTCACTTTTTGATATCAAAGATACAGCAGATTTTTGAAACCCGTAAAACGTTTCTTGATCAATCGTAAAATAAGCAAATAATTTTTTTTTTACTTTTCCGGTGAATATTTTGGATTTTTTGACCTGCCGGTGAATATTTCTAATTTTTGACATGCCCGGTGAATATTTAAGATTTTTTTTTTCTTGTCCGGTAAATATTTATGATTTTTTGAACTGTCCAGTGAATACTTATGATTTTTTGAACCGACCGGTGAATATTTTTAATTTTTCGACCTGTCCAGTGAATATATATTTTTTTACTTGTCCGTTGGGTTTATAGGTTCATAGAAGCTGTTACAAAACGCTGAATAAAATACGCATTTTTCAAGCCCGCCGGGTTGTTATTACGTTAGATGAGTTAAGAAAGGTAAGGCACTCTTAATGGAACCGCCGTGCGGACCTGTGGGTTCGAGTGGCGGATCTGGTCCATTTCCTGAGTATCTTTAAAAATGATTCACTTACGGCTGGCCTTATAGAATTGGGCATAGCATTTTAAACGCTCAGAGACTAATATTTCGTGACCCATTCATCTTCTACAATCATTATTTTACTCAAAAAATAAATATTTGCGCTAGAGTGTAATCAACAAATAATGTCTTCATTTATTGTCATTCGAGAGTTATATCTGTAAAATTTAGCGGAAGGTCTAACTTTAATCTCGGTGTTTGGCTTTATAAAAGTCTCGGTTACAAAAATATCGGAATATCGGTGATAAAAATACCAGAATATTGGAATATCGGAAAAAAATGAAAAAAAAGAAAATATAAGAATATCAGAAACTTATTTCCATAAGCCAGAGCGATCTGTAAAGATAAATCAAATTGCCCTTAGAATTATAAATGTCTTGAGGGCCTGACCAACTACTCTCTGGTCTCTAATAAACGGGGGGGGGATGAAATAAGGAAAATAAGTAAGAACTTGTGGTATATTTATAATTTTTAATTTATTTCTCTGGAAAAAAAGAAGTAAAACTCCGAATTCAAATTAAATTCGTAAGGAAAATATAAAATATACAAAATAGGGTCGACATGTTGTGTTGATTAGAATGGCATAAATATGGCAACGAGGAAACCAGTATTGAGTCACTTTAGGGCAGAGGTTGGACATTTTTCTTTTTATGGACTCCTTATTTTTTATTTTTAACGGAAGTACCATAATTCCCGAAGACACTTTTTTCTTAATTAATAAGCAGGGGTTGGAATAAGTATGTCCTGGGTAGAAATAAATCAAAAAAAATTATAAGCGAGGAGGGGATTATTGGAGACCAGAGAGTAATCAACCTACAAAGACAAATAGACTATAAAATGAACAAACGAAAGTCCCCCCTGCTCGTTTTCTCGATATCTAATATTTTCTCTTCATGCATTTAAATATGAAGTTAAATATCTTCTTCGAAAAAGGTCTACTATGGTACACTCCAGCATCCACGAGATGTTAATTTGTAGGGCGTTACAAGGCTAGGTTCAAAACACCTAGAGAGATCTTATTCAATAGAATTATCACAGCATTTTCCCCCTTGATTTCATATTTTTATACAATCGCGCGATTTAAGAAAATTTCAAAATATCAGGAAAATTTTAAGATTTGACTTTTTATAATCCGATAAAAATGGTCCTACTTTGAATTTGGATTCCCTTGAATTGAAAAACTTACTCTTTATGTGTTTTTTTGCAAAATTTGAAAAGGGTATATACGAAAATTTGTTCACCTAGTATAACTCGACTCTCTGTATCTCGAATCTCTCCTTAAGTTGAACGATTTTTTTTTGTCCCTTTGCATATTTGATCTCTATATTTTCTCTCTACTCGAACACCACACATTTTTCAAAATATTTCAATGATTAACTTGGTTCTATATTGCTATTTTGTATAAAAGAATTATTAAAGATAAGGAAGAAACCAAAGTTATTATTTTCTACAGAATAAGAAAGGAAAAACATGCAAAATTGATAAAAAAAATTCCCAACTCTCTATTACTCGAACCTCTCTATAACTCGAACGATTTTTTATCCCCCCTAAGTGTTCGACTTTCAGAGAGTTCGCTGTAGTTCATTGACAGAGCTGCTACGAGTTGCCATTTTGTTGACAATAATGTGGTTAACCCTATTCTACATGGGCTTTTTTATGAACGTTAGAGGCATGGGGGGTAAAAACTACCCCCCTGTCTAACTTCTGTAAAAATCATGATAAAGTGATAATCTTTGGTACACAAGTCAACATTTATGTATAGTTTAAGAAAATTAAAAAACAAATTGGAAATCTGGTAAATTTTCGCTGGCGACAAAATGTCTGTAACATGAGAACCAGACCATCTACGGACTAGAACTTTTCAGGAAATGTTCACAACTAAATTTGGTTCACTGAAAAAAATTTGCAAGCATTCGGCTTGCTCCAATTTTTATTTATTTAAAATAATCTTTTGGGGGGGTAGAAATTACCCCCCCCCATGAAGAATAGGGTTAAACTATTCTTAGTTATTTTTTCAATGTGACTTTTCCCTTACGAAGGAACCTTAGTTCCTATATTGCACTATAAAGAGATGAAATCTGGAATAAAATAGGCCACTGCTGTGCAAAGAGGACTATAAACAGACATATCGTTAAAAGCTCTTGTTTGGATCGAAAAGCTTGTTTCAAGATACTGCAAACAGAAAGAACCTACTTCGTTAAATGTCTGTAAATATAGTCTACTTATATGTCAGCGATGCTGTCCAAAAAAGACTTATAGCCAAAGAGTAAACGTGGATGCGAAGAATATTGCAATAGGTTTGAACAATCGAACAAGAAAACTGCGAAAAGTAAACAACATTAAGCTTTTTTATCATTTCTATTTTAGAGGATGATCGTAAATTGTTATTTTTTATAATAATAATAATCATGTATTTCATGGTTCTTCGAACCTCTCTTGATCTTCGGTATCCATTGGTTCGTCTATCGTGAACTTGTATGGTTTGCTTTGCGAGGCTTCATCTAGTCTTGATTTGAACGTGCTGACGTCATCTGCGTCAACAAAATCTCGTGGCAGCAGGTTCCACATATTCAAGACCCTAAAGTTTTTGGATCCCATTCTCTCCGATCTTCGCCCCGTACAACGTGAGTTGAAATCGATACCCTCGAGTGATGCGCGGGATGGGTCTGAAATTCGGCGAGAGAGTCGATCTGTTATATATGTTAAAATGTTTCCAGACTTCTTGTCTCCATGCCATCCCTTATTTGAACACTCTCCAGCCTCTCCAACATCTTAATGTTGTGTACTTAAATAAGTTAACCCAAAAGGTTATTTATAGTAGTAGAATTTAGAATGAGAATAATAGATAATATGCTGTTTAGAAAAGCTTTTATTTGTTCAAGTACTAAGATGCCAGACTGGACTCCATGTAGGTTTTAGCAAAGATTTTTGGCGTGAGTTAAAGAAATATATGTTCTTTGGCGTAGAAAGTAATTAGTTATATTGTGTTGGCGTACTCATTCCACTTTTCAGCGCATTCAATGCTGCAATATTTTTTTCTTTTAAATTTGTTATGCTTTTTAGTGTTCTGATTTCGTTTAATCACCGTGGACACTTTTTTTTTTAGAAAACATTGTTTTTTATAAGTAAGCATTTTTTCGCTTCATTCTTTTACACCATAGAATATTGTTAAATGGATACCTTGACACTCAAGTATATTTCAGAATAAGTGAGACATTTTTTAACATATTGCGATCAAATTTATTCTTCATTTTCTACGAATTTCATGCTTCCCTGAACTACTTTCCTGCTTTCATTTGGTGAAAATAACTGTTAAACCGATAAAAAGGACGCTTTTATCGTATAAAGTTACTAAGTGTTTTACCTATTTTGAAATACAGTGTGTCCGTGAAAAAAGTATCCATTCGAATAAATAATTCACAAACATAAACGTGATAAATGAATGTAAAAGATTAGTCCTCTAAACCCTTTATCGTCTTTCGTCTCAAGTTCCTTAAGTCGTCCTTTGCTGAATCCTGAATCGCTGTAATCGCTGTAATCGCTGTAATCGCTGTTCTGATTCCCCCAAAATATATATATAAACTCATTTGACTTTAAATAATTCCTTCATCTGATTTATCATCGACAGTTTCTCTAGATATTGGTCCCAAATAACTTAATACAGTCTTATGGCTAATATGTAATAAACTTCTAAAATTCTCACCATTTCCGTAACCGAAGTTCGATATATTTTTTATTAACATTGGTTACCACTAACCGTAAGATTTAAGGGATCTATAATAAATATTAATTCAGCTGTATTTCACGTATTTTTCTTTTGTTTGTTATTTCTCTACTTTTATTCCCTTGAAAAAAATATTTCTTCACGTAACACCGTTGTCATAACAACTTACGATGTATGCAGTTTTATATTTCCTTTATTTGGTCCCCGATTTTCCTTAATCTTTCATTATCTTTTAATGTACTTATTCCCTCTGATCTGTATTTCACCAATATTAATCATCTCCTTTTATCCTCCTTGTATATTATTAGATTCACCTTTATATCTCCTTCACACACTTTAACTTAATGCTTCCAGTTCTCTCTGTTCTTTTTCTCTGCTTCAACCAGCGAAAAACCCTCCTTTTATAGCACTCTACTGCATTCCTAATAAACCCCAATAATGTCACCATTTGCATCAAACCCCACCTGATTTCACCTATTTTCGTCGCATTGTGAAATCCTTATATCTTGGAGTTCCGAATATAAGCATCCTTTGACGCTGTGAAGAATCCCCAAATTCGTAATCATAATCAGGATTGCGTAAATCCTGACATCTAAGAATTCCCAAACCCCACCTGATTTATGTCGCCTTCAACTATTGCGAAATCCTAACGTCTTCGGGCGTGAAAATCCAAAAATTAGGATCCCAAAATCTGAAAACAATGGTAAAATGGGCTACTGACCCCTAAAATCCCACAAAATCAAACATTATCGGATAAGGTTGAAAAAAGATACACTGAGTAATTCGAGGGCGAGGAATCCAAAGATGGTACTGGCTTTGACGGTAAAGAAATTTATCTCATTATTTATGCATAGGAAATGACAAACTATCAAAGATAATCGAATCAAGCTTAAAATGGGCACATAGACTAATTCGAGGGATAAGAATCGAAAAATCGTACGGACGCTCATCTCATAAATTATTGATAGAGGGACATACCCCTTTTAATCACTCTAAACATCAGCAGTAAAACCTTTAAAGTGACTCGCTTCGAGCCACACGAGATACAGGGTTGTGATGAAGATTCTCAAATCTATACAAATTCATGGATAAGACTAGAAAATTACACAATATTATAGGTAATGCATCTTACCTCTCGAGTATAATCTAATAATCATAATTAGCATACTAGCATTAAATCCTAAATATATTCAATCGAAATAAAAACAGTTCGTTTAATGTAAATCACCAATATAATATCACCGTACATCCCGATGTGACTATAGCGTAAAAAAAAGCTACTCCAATTTCTTAACGTTTTCTTTTTTCAAATGAATCCTGTTTCAATTTCGCATTTACTCCATATGTACGTCCATTTTCTACAACTGTATTATCTGAATCCATGTCCATTCGTTAAATTTAATTTACTACTCCTTTGGTCATATTCACACTTAACGCCAAGACACCAAGACGCGATCACAAAATCTATCATCTTTTTCAATATGTATATACATCCTACAATAAATAAACAAACCAATGTAAGAATTACTTTCTAATTATAACATAGATTGGATACAACTATCTCGTTGTGGATAAAATATCTACATTGTGGATAAAATCTCTACATTCTACAAGTATCTAAATCCTTCTTACTGCATTTCCTATAAAAAGAGGTTTGAGATTGTGATTGTTATTATTTCTATCTGATCATAGTAGAGGTAACATCTTAGAATGAACACTAATCAACAACAATGTGGTAAATGTAGAAAGATCTTATAATCTTATAAGTATCTCTGGCGACATAAGAATTTGTCGGTTTTGTTGGAGAGAAGAGATCATCTGATAATCACTCCTTAACGATACCTCCTAGGATGAAAAGACAGTGTAGTAAAGCTGATATTGTGGATGAAGAAGTATATGATCCTGCTCTGATTGATCAAGTAGTTAATGGATCACCACGTAAATCTGCTTAAGTTAGAGGCGTGTTTCTTAGTAAAGATCGTGGAATGGATGATGGTGAAAGCAGTGACAATAAGAATGATAAAGAGACTATGCTCGAGAAACTAGAGAATGCAAAATATAAAAATCTATTCCCTCTTCCAGATTTCGGATTTTAGAGGCCTAAAAGAAAAGTAAAGAAACAATTGGATGAGTTCGAAAAAGCTGTCAATGAGAGAACATGCGATGATTAAGTTGATATCGGTGATGGTTACAATGCAGCTATGAGAGAGGTAGATAAACTGGAAAAAGCTCGTAAGAATCTAATGCGATCACAAATTCGAAGATCTAAGAGAAAATTAATGAAGCTGATAAAAGATCTAAAAGTGGATGATATGGTTGTCTCCGAATTAGATAGTTCAGTAAAAGTTTTTCTTGTTAAGGAAGAAGAAGAAGAAATCAGCCAAGAGCTACAAAGTACTTTAAATAATTTGGAAACAAATTCAAAATCATTTGAGATTGGTATGCTCTTACGAGAGGTTGAAAAAGAGAGACAACGTATCAAAAGAGTTATATAGCTGTTGGTTGTGTATGACCAAGCTGATCTCCCGCGTATAATGCAGCGAATGAGACAAGACAGGCTGATTGATCATGAATTAGAGGAGAAGCTTGAAATACTACAGTTCTAAAAAAGATTGAAGCTTTGCATGGAAAATTTTTCCAAAAAAATTTGATTACCTACAAAGCTGACAGTTTCAGCGAAATCGATGTCATAGAATTTTTAGCCTATTTAAATAATAAACATCTTAACATAAAATTTACTATAGAAAAAGAGTCGAATAATACCTTACCTTTTTTAGATGTTAATATTAATAGACAAGACAATGGCAATTTTCTAAC
>JAUKPT010002003.1:0-13989 GCA_032273505.1 Nanomia bijuga | reverse complement strand
TTAGAACCATTCGTTAATAAATGGTGAAGTTATAAGAAAAACTAGAATTAGGTTCAAGACTTTTTGAACAGACTATAGCAAATAACAACGATTGCTGCATACCTAGTATTGATTATTGTAATTGCTTTAAAGGAGATTTCTTATAGATTGATTTACTTATTGTAATTGATGTCAAATATTAGCGAACCATGATTGCGACATTGTATTTCTTCCCGACTGACTGCTGAATGAATTCTCCATGTGTGGCATCCTTTCTAAACTAAAACAAAAATTTATTTATAGCTGGTACTTGATGGATGCCGAAAGTTGATTTTTGATTATTGTATATGAGAGTAAATAAATGACACATTGTATTTGGAGAAACAAATGAATGGGAAAAGAGAGCATTATATAACAAACAAAATATTTCGTGTTGAAAAGGTCGCATGTTATACCATTCACACCGCCTTATGAAAGTTTTTGACATGGTCATCTTAATGCAAGGCCGGATATCTTCTCGACTAGAAATTGAGTTGGGCCTTCGGTTTGTTGATTTTTATTTTGATATTCCTGATTATTGATTTACTATCTGTGAATGAATCATGCTAAACACTTGCTTGGTTCGCGAAACAAAAAAGCCTTTCAAACACAAAAATTAGAAGCAAAAACCGAGTATCAAGTTATGAAAAATCATTCCCCACCATGCCCATCTTAGTACAAGGCCGGATATCTTCCCGACAAGATATTGAGTTGAGCCTTTTCAGGCAATCACCGATATAACTAGTAGTCTAGTGGTCTTCTCTGGTATGTCTAGAATGTGTATTGAATGTTCCATCTTCAGGTGGTAATTATTGGGCTTTTGGTCAAAATTCTTACCTTTGCTTTGAAGGAAAGCGTCTATGGCATAATAAGAGAGGTGATGTATTTTTCCTATCAAGGGTTATCGTCAGTGATCGTGTTAGTCCGGTCAAAATGATTTAGACCGATCAATTAAGATATGTGTATATTTTGGCTCCTCCACCATGACCTTCATAAGAACGATATGATTTACTCCTATGGAACTATAGCAATGCAGAATAGAATATACAAAAACTCGTAAAACTTTTAATAGAAATTTAATCAAAATGATCGGTGGAATCGAATTTCTCCAATCATTGATTGTTGATCGGCCGTTATAATTTTCCCTGACGCATCTCTTTCTCATTTTGTTTTCAGAATCTGTCGTTGTTTCCAGTTTTCTAAATGAAAATCAAAAGAATTGGTAAGTTGGTGTTTGTTGATCAAGAAACTATTTTTTAGCAATCAATTATAGGAGAATTTCTCCTATTGTGTTTGATATGGAACTTTTCTCTATTATTTGTACATTTATTTGTTGTATGCACTAAAATACGAAGTTTTAGCAAGGAAAAATGGATTTATTCAGGGATAAACTGTTAATCCCCCTTTTAGCAGAGTTCTCGATTTCTTTATCCCTACCCCTCCCCCTATCAAGAGGCAGAAGAATAGTTTGGGGTTTTACAATGGAATGATAGATGGTAAATTTAGATCAAACTTTTAACTTGGTGATTTCTTGATGTTCTGAATACAATTTTAAAATGAAATACCTTGAGAATGTATATTGAAATCTCTTTTAGCGGATGCATCGACCTGATTGGGAATTTCCTGATGGCATTAACAGATATTTGGGATACAAAATGGTAAGATATTAAAAGGTGATAGGACTATATTGGTGATCATTCGAACTTTCTGGGACGCTCTTTAAGGGAGTGAGAAAGGGTTACACAGTAACTCAACGTTCAAATGATCTTTCAGATGGCCATTGTTTACCTGGGCCCGGTTGTTCAAACGTCATTAAATACAATAGGCTTAAACAGTGTTTACCTTAATACAAGTTTAAACATGCTTTGAACCATCGGGCCCTGGGCATTTATCTATGTATCACAAATCATTTTGTATCACAATCATCCTTTTACGTGCTTTGCGAATTACTAAATTGTTAAGAAAATCCAAACAAGGATAAATTAGGAAATTGTGCTTCGAAATAACAGACAAAAGTTATCCAAATAAAATTCCTTTCTCGCATTTATTCTTTTCTAAAATTCAACATCCTTGATATTGTCGGTAAATTGTTGATAATTCGCAAGAACTTAAGTGATATTTTTTCAAAGCTAAGCTAGGACATTCAACATGCCCCCAAAAAGGGCATTTTACCTGGGTGGTCCAAACGCATTTGTGGCTGAACACTGAAATTCTAGACGTTCCCATTACAGAAAAATAAAGTACATTAAACGTGCTACATTTAAAAACCATAGACATTCCTTTTACCCTAAGTGTACTTACTTTCACAGCTGCATTATATGTTATCAAATATCAATCAGCATCATTATCATCAGTGTTTCCCCACGGTGTAAATCGAAACTACTAGCGGTCAAATTTCCAGTTTACGTGTTTATATATAACTATGATTGCAAGACATGAAAACGATTTAAGTCTCATCGCATTACATTTCTACTTTCCAACTTTTATTTCTCAAAGTTCGCACATGATCCACGCGTCGTTTAATGTTTTATTTGTTGTCGATCAATAAGTCGTTTTGATTAGTCTGTCAAGTATTGCTTCATTTCGTTAGTCATGTGAGTCATGCATGCATTTCCTGGTGACTAACAGTGGCGGATCTGGAATTTAACAGTTTATTCATGAGTACACTCATTTTAGAACGAATACTTCTTTTTGAGTAGAAAAAACTCATTAATTATTCATGTCCCAGACCCAACTTGTTTAGTTAGCTGGCTCTTATCATAACAAAGCTTCATGCAAAGTATCAGAAAAATTCGATCAGTAGTTTTCGAGAAAATTTTATTTTAGGCCAAATTAAGGCCTAACTTATCACTAATTTTGAAAATAACTCATTAATTATTCATGTCCCAGACCCCATCTTGTTTAGTTATCTGGCACTTCTCATAACATAGCTTCATGGCAAAGTATCGGCAAAGTATCGGCAAAGTATCGGAAAAGTTATCCCTTCGTGTGCGATATGAAAAACATATTTTTTTTGCTTAATTACTTAATTGCTTATGAATTTCCACATGTCTTACATTCCTGCCTTTTCATAATTTGATATTTTGCTGCGTTTAAATTTCAGGTGCAGCGGGCTGTCAACCATCTTCCGATGTCTCTACGATAAATATCGAAAACACTCCCAGTACCCCAATATTATCGGGTGAGTATCATTATTAGTTTAAGCAGTAAAAGTTTTATTTTCGATGACTAAGCATTGCATTTCATGTAGGAATTTTTTAATCGTTTTTTATGATTAACCGGTGAACCAGGACGAATAAATGAAGCGATCGGTGAAAAATCATTTATGTTTTTAGTCTTTTAGTCTATTTAGACAATATTTGTTCTTATGTTTTAGATCTGGGATGGATACTGAATATTTGACAAGATTGTGCAAGGTATACATATCATCTTATTGACACGAAAAGTTTTTTTGGATGAGTCTTTTCCAGAAAGCTTCATCAGTTTACTATCTACTTTATTGCATGAAAATCTTACAGCCATAGGAGAAAAATATTATGCGTTTGGTTTACAATTGGCCGAATTTTCATTTTCATTTTGCTTTTTTTCCAAAAAAAAAAAAAAAACATATTTTCGTTTTTCTTCCTTATTTTTTGCAATTTAGTATAAAAGCTTATTTTTTCCGACATTTTTTTAATTTCGCGGTTTTTTAATCTCAACCGCGAAACCGCGAAATTTTCATGCTGCGAAATTTTTATGCAATAAGGCAATATATCATAATTAATTAATGCTTCACATCTTTTATGTCTAGGTTATTCTCATCGCTTTGGAACTGCAGCTTGACCACGTAACCCTATCAAAAAGTGGAATGTATCTTGGGAACTCCCCCACTGCGTCTCCATTCAAGTGAGTTTGTTTGACGCCAAGTAAATTTTCGGGATAGCGTAGCATGCCTTAAACTTAAATGCGGTATGCAGGTTTCGTAAATTAGTTCACTTGAAGAAAAGTAAATGTGCATTTTAAGGAAAGTTAATGAAGGATTTTTTTAACTTTAATTCTATTTAAAGAGAGCATATTGGGGAGTTTGTGAGGAAGAGGGAGGAACTAAATTCGGAGGAAAAATGCGAATAAACTGAGAAATAAATAAGACAAACAAAACGTAGATACTTCAGGGAACATAAATTTTAGTAACAGTTTTTTTAATAACAGTTCAATAAACAAAACGTTTGGGTTCATGAATATCAGTTACTTTTCCTTTTTCGCCTCTTTCAACATAATGTTCAACAATTTTTATTTTTCTATGTTGAATTCTTGAGCTAGTTTCCACTAGGGATACGATTCCCTTTCTCCTTCACGTAGATTGACGTATTATTTTGATAAACTAGATAAATGCGCAAAAAAATGATACGCGGCAGGGTAACGCTATCCCGAAAATAAAATTTACTAGGCTTGACCATTCGAGGGTAAATATTTTGGCCAAAACTTCTTATTTCTTCCCCACACTATTTTGCTAGTTTGCTCATTTCTTTCCTGTTTTAGGGTGCAAAACAATACAAATCGCTTATTTCTATCCTATTTACCATAGTTTACTCATTCTTTCCCCGTTGGCTCTGTTGGCCAAAACATTTACTGTTGTGGCAATTTGAAAAACAGGGAACAATTTGGCTACTAAATGAAAATATACAAAAAGTATCTTGCACATTTTCGTAAAAAAAAATTTTCTGTTAAATGCAGGCATGAGAAACCTTCCTTCGAACCCAGGAATTCCTCGGAGATAATAGTTTCAAACTATTAATTTTTGTTTCGTTTCCAGCTCAGAAACAAGGAAAATAGAGGATAGGGTGAATAATCCGCTGCAGTAACATACACGATTTTCCACACTCCTGCTTAAAATGCCATATGAACTTGGCCCTGATTTAGGTAAATTTAGTGTTCGGTAATCTAACCTTCTCTTCATAATAAAAAGTCCAAAATAATACAATTTTAAACAAAGTGTTGCCTTTTCCTGAATAACTGACATTGTCCTTTTTATCTAGCTTAGAGTATTCTACATCTTTCGAAATCTTTTCCTTAATGAGATGATGATTACATTCGTTGTTGTTTTCTCTTCTTTCAGGATGTGTTCGAAGTTTGGCAAGGATGATCTGTCGCGGTTTCTGTCCGACCTCCATTACGTGTCGATGCTTGCAGCTGCGAACAGCCTCCTCACTGATCTCACGCAACTGTTCGCCATTAGATGTGCGTTATTATTATTTTTGTAATTAGAGGTGGTGTGATGTCCTTCTAATTTGTTCAATTGTCATATTTTCACTTTGGAAAAGTATTAAATTCGAACAATAGTAAACCCGGTGCGCCAAAAAATGACCCATTAAAATTTAAATCTAAGTTAAGACCTACCTTCAGTGCCACCTGGCTTGTTTCTTTATAATCAATATCTGACTAGCAAGTGTCAATCTTACGTATACTTTTTTTTGGCGCACCCGGTATAAGCTTTGAAAAAGCGTTCGGGATCTTTGTTTAGACGATAGGGTTTTCTATGAGATTTCCAAAAAAATTAAATTTCTCGTGAAGGTGTACGAGATCTTTCAGCAGTGATTTGCCCCTCGACTTTTTAAGATATATAAACAGAGAATTTGACCTCTGATTTTACATGACGATTTTTTCCTTTTTTGAAAAAGATCCTTATCTTATCTTAACAAGTTATGTATTTTATTATGACTTTTCGCAGATATAATGCAAAAGTAAAAAATATAAACAGGGTTTTCTAAATGTCTGTCCGTCTGTTTTTCTCTCTGCCTGTCTGTCTGAAAAAAACTGATTGAAAGCTAAAACCTTTTTTATTTTGACGTAGTCATTTGACAATTTTAGTTATGTGGTGTCCCTGATGGAAGTGGAGTCAAAAGGTCGGGCAAGGTGGGGATTGGCAAGTATCCCAAATCATAATCAATTTAATGAATAATAATAAAGATGGGAAAATTTAATTCAATTTAATATGGCACAACATATTCTTTTTCGAAACTGTTCAAGATTTTCTTTCTTTCAGTTTATTGGCTTCAAGGTCGTTACTGTGTCATGAAGAGTGAGACTGTCCCTGCTATTAACAGTTTGAACAATGTAAGTACGCGCCCTTAACTCATGTTTTGTTTGGAAAGCCTGATTTTAATCGGCGAATGCTATTTCTTTTAATGATTTGGCTGCGAAAATAGTATAAAAACATGGTCAAGAATCGTAGACCTGCGAAGAAAATTTTGTTGGCCGGAGAAATTTGCCGTTTGAACCCCTGCTGTTAGCCGTGTATATTTGGACTCTTTTTTATTTTCTAAGAATTCAACTTTTCCCTATTCGTTCGTTTCTAGTGCATGCATGTGCTGCAGACAAACAGCTATGGTGAAATACATCTACACAACTGCCAAACAGAAAACGTCATATGTGCAGGTACGCGTTCAATTTCGCTTAACATGTTAATGTAAATCAAAACTAACTTTCTCGTATTTTATGTAACATTTCCATGTATATTTTCAGAGACTATCTCATATTTTATGTAACATTTAAATTTGATATTTTATGTATATTTTCAGAGACTATTGAAGCGAAGATAGAAACAGTTCAGCAATGTCAATCTCTAGATGAGGTAACATTTTTTTTGTTTAACCCTATCTCGGATCGGGTGCAGATTTAGACCCATTGTTTTTCTGGCAGATTTAGCTTAATTGTTTAATTTGTAATGAATTTAGGGAAAGGGGTCCCCCCAAAAAAAAAAAAAATGGTTTAAGAGAGGTTCTTTTATTGATTTGAAATCTTTCCTATAAAAAGAAAAATATGTTACGTGTGATGTGTTAAGTTGCTTCATCGTTATTCAGAAAAACAATAGATGATAGTCAGAGCGCTATTTTCATATATTCCATATACTTCTTTTTATTTCATGATTTTAGCATGAGATGTTTAACCAAAGCTCGGTTCGGAGGAGAGGGGCGGATTTCGATCCATTTTTTACTTCTTTTTATTCCATACTTCTTTTTATTTCATGAATTTAGCTTGAGGAGATGTTTAATGAGAAACGATACGCTGACGTCATCAAAGCTTTGGAACCAGTCATAATGGATCAACAAAAGGTACTGAATACTTAATAGTACACGCTATTCTATTTATAAGAATAGTGTTTTCAAAATTTGTGCCCTAGGTTTTTGATTTTACTTTATTTAATTATGAATAAAACTCAGATTTTGAAATTGAGTAAAAATTAAACAAAAACGAAATTTATAAAAAAAAATTGATTTAAATCTATTCTTTTTAAAAGAAATTCAAGATGACGATATTTTTCGTATTCCTAACTTTTTGTCAAATTTAATCTTGAATATTCTTATAAACCAAAGTCCGTATAAGGTTTAAGGGCAACTCCAAGCTATAAGCTATGTATTTTATATCAGCTTGAAATAAATAGATCATCATATACAAAATTTGATTGGAACAAAGCGTTATAATTAAGTTAACGCTTTGTTCCAATCAAATAATTCACTGGATTACAAAATGTATTCGCCATCTTTTAGATTGCTGATGTCAACTTATCACCAGAGAGACCTGCTCAGATATTGTTACTACAAGAATCACTTTTCCTTTCAAAGAATTACAAGGTAAAATCAATTTATTCCATGTTTTTATTTCTCTTTCCTTTCAAATTCAGATTGTTCTGAAGTTCTACTGATTTCTACTGAAGTTCTATTTTATCATGACAAATCGTACGATTTCCTGAGAGCGCGCCTTTTTACATTTTCTGTGGCCTTACGTACTGTTTTATTTTTCTATTATTAATTGTCTTTTCTTCATGTCATTGCCCTACATTTTTTGTGGGCAGGTCATATATGAGATATTTTATAACTCAAGACCTGGTACTCTGTGGGTATTGTCATGAAAATCTTGCTGTCACATGTCTCTGTCTGTTTTTACGTGGTCGTTTTCTTTTTCCCTCTTGAATATATTTTTTTTACCTATCTCTAAATATCTTACGGATTAATTCTTGGTTATGATTTTACTTTTATTTACGATAACTGTAAATTTCTTTTAAAACCAGAAATACATAATTCTAATGACAGCCTGTTTCACGATTTCACCTTTCTTTTCAGAGATGTCTCACGTGCTCAGAGATCGGGCTCGGAGAAGCATTGAATTCTTTACCGACTGCCGACATTTGGAAGACGCATCTAAATATACTGTTAACATGTCTGAATAGGTATAATAATGAAGTCCTTCAAGTATATTTGTATATAATAATTTGTAACTAAGATCACGTCGATGTGGTGAAATTTTCGAAGTCTTTTTTATAGTTCTTTCTACTAATACTTGGTTCCAACTGTTAACAATAAGAAAATGGTGTTTACGTAATCATTTGTGCACCTACTCCACCATGTCACAACCCCCTTCCGTGTCACCATTAATCACCATTTTTGGTGAACCCTTTCCCCTCCCCCTTCCACCGGTGACGGCCTTTTTGAACGACCCATTTGTTTCTAATTTTTCATTTTAGCTGCTTGAACACTTGTGTGAATGAATCAATTGTTGACGACTTTCTACTCCAACAGCTCAGTGATAAGTTCATCAAGGTATAGAAAAATAGTCATTACTTTATTTAAAAAGAAAAGTAGAAAATCTTTTAAGTTAATATGAAAAAAGAAACATAAATATTTAATTTCATCTTTCGTGCATCAAATTCCTGATAAAACATTGTCGGTCTAATCATTAAAATAACTCATCACGGATAAGGGGTCATCTCAAAACTTTGTCTAATTTAGACTATTGATTAGTCGAATATTACATTTAAAATTGATATCATATTTTTGACTTAAAGAAAACATCAAATTGTGACATTTTTGAATGAACCAATCAGATTCTTAATGGTGTAATTTTCGACCAATCAAGAGTCTAAATTAGAGAAACCCTAATGCTTTTTAAAAGAGCACCGTGAATTATTTCTTATGAGACGTGACACGTCAATATTTCATCATTTTCAGCTGATTGAGTTTTTCATGGATGCTGATTCGCTCGATTCAGACCAAGTGACAACGCTGCCATGGTTACTGCTCTATAGAATCATCAAGTAGTAAGTCTCTCTAATGAAGGGGTGTGTGAATCACACATTTTTTATGTATTTTTGCCTTACGTCCCACACCCCTTACCAATTTTCTCTATCCAAGTGTCTCTTACAGGTTCTTGGCAAAATTCGTCCCACGTCACTAATAAAATATGCCATGGATCCGGCATCCTTTACTATGTGTCCCCATCTGTCTAATTTATTTGATAGATTTTGATATGATATATTTTTGCAGTCAATATAAAACTTTAAAGTGGTTTTCCAGCATTGCGAAATCTACCTTAGACCAAAGATACATCCGCTAGTATCAACTTGCTACCCATCATAATTTTCCTTAATGCTGCTTAACGGATAAAATGTTGGATTATAAGTCTCTTTAGTAACTTTGTGAAAGAGGAGAGGAAGGAAACTAAAAGTAAAAATAAAATTACGCTTTTCGAAGGAAGGAGTCTAGCTATGTGCGTAAACAATCTTAAAACATCATTAATATCTAATTATCAACACATCTCTACTTTAGTAACTTTGCGAAAGAGAAGAGGAAGGACGATGAAGAAGGGGACAACAAGTCGAGTGTTATCTACGCGAACCCCGTGTTGTCGTATTTGAGAAACGCGCACGACTTCTTAGGACGGTATGTAGTGGTTATTATACTTACTACTTTGGACGGAGTCTTTTTCAATTAGCCTGGTATAGTCAATCGATGGTGTCTTGTAATTATTATTATTTTCATTCGCGTCCAGAAATTAATTCCCGTGAAATTCCCGATCAAATGAACACTAAAAGGAGCAAATTAGTATACTTACTTATGCTAACTCATTATACAAGGACTGTCATTTTCAATAACTCTAGTCTTTGTATAATCGTTAAACCCTAAGATAAATTTCCTGCTAGCAAAAGTTTTTCCTTACATCTTTTTTTATTTTTGCTGGAATTTCGACAATAAGATTTTGGCGTTCTTTAACCCTTTTTGACATCCTTTTTGGTATAGTAGTACCTACTATTACTTAGTACGCAGCCTTTTTTAAATGGGCAGGGAAATTCTTATTAATTCCCATTTCCGAGTAATAAAGTGAATTTCATTTTTTTAGCAAACACTGGTGCTGCCACGACAACGGTCTATTGTTGCTTGAATTCGTTGAAGAAGGGTTGAACGAATTGACACCTCAACTGCATCCCGAGGAAAGAGAGGTAGATGGGCAACTATTTATATAATTTGCTGACACAATAAATCTACAATCCTGGGCAAAATATTATGGCAGTACTTACCAAGCTGGTAAAAAACTGTTTACTTCGTGCGAGCACGATTTTTGTTCGGAGAATTTCGTGCGACATAATACCAGCTTTTAAATGTGTACACAAATATTGCGCCGTACCAAGGTGTAGTAAGAAGGAGTCTGGGATTAAACCCTGCATCTTATGAAATTGTGAAGCAATATAAAACATTTTCAGGTCATCTCGAATAGATTTTAGTAGAGATAAGTTGGTATTTCACCTCCATACACAAAAAGTTTCAACTTCAAATTAAAACCGGTTTGAGATGAGTCGCCTATCGTATATTTAATTTCTGTTACTGGAGAAAGCAATTTTTCTTTTGTCCAATACTAGCACTTCGTGCGAGAATATTCTTACATCGTTACTTCGTGCGCTCACGCGCTTACCGGTTTTTTACCACTTAGACCCCTTCTTCACAATTCGCAGACACTCTAGCCATGAAAAGAGCAGGGAAAGCATTGATACAAGGGGGAGGGGGGTTTTCATCTAAAACATTACTTACTGACATTTATTTACTTCACATTACGTTCATACGGCAGGTAATAATGGTGTCATTACACTTTTTAGCTACTGATTCTTGATCTTGAGCAGTGTTTTTACTGCCTATATGGGAACCCATGTAAGAAAACACGGGTAAGTAGTTGAATTTAACAAATTGTTCAGTCGTTATTTATACGATCAACTAGAAATCTCAATTATTCCAATGACTAGGTTCGTCGATGGTCTCAATCCTAAACGGTATGATATTCTTATGTATTTCTCTTTTTTTCCTTCTTTAGTCAAAGATTATCCAGGAACACAATGATCAACCAGTAAGTTATTAATTTGCTAATTCGCCAAATTATGGCTGTTCAATCTCTTGATTGGTTGGAAATTACATCTTCAAGATTCTGGTTGGTTCATGTAGAAATGCGTAGCTAGTATATCGCTTTAACTAGTTGTCCGTCTTATAAGGAAAAGTATCTGTTTTGTCGAAAATGCGTGTCCGTTTTAATCGTGTTTCTGCTTTAGTAGGACATGTCCGCGTTAGCCAGGTTTTGCTGTGCAACATAAACGGTTCTGGCTATGTAATTCTATGTAATTCTCTCATTTTGATTTCAAATGATTTCAAATCTAATTATGTTGAATTAAATTGTTAATTCTTTATATTTTTAGGTAAAATGTTTGAAAATGATTAAGTTCGAAAAGCTTCACACAGATTTTACATATGACTTTTATTTTATGTTGGTTCCTTTATCCCCTGATCTCTCATTTTGATTTTAGATTTCTCTGAGTTGGGAGAAGACAAAAGATCTTTACTACTTTTACAAACCTACTGGCCTCCCTGAACCTGATCTACGCGCCAACACAGTGTCATTTGAGGTAAATGAGCTCTAATTAAACCACCGGGAAATATTTATAGTTTTGAACAATAGAAATCGCTTATTTCTTCAACTTTTCAAATTTTTTGGCCAAAATATTTACCGTTGCAGTGACCCAGACCCAACCATGACATTGAACAGAAGGTGTTCGAAAGATTAGTTTTAAGTGAACTGTTGCTTTGTGAGTGAAAAAATGAAAATGGTTAAAACTTAAACCTCCCATCTTTAATTTAGGTTCAAAATGTTTTTAAAAAGATCGTCAGCGTTGTTCCACAGAAAGAAGTTGAAGGTACACGAATATTTTTTTTGAATTTTTACTCCAATGATTGTTCTTTTCTGCTTGTGCCTCTTTACTTATCACTTTACTTTACTTCAATCGTGACGGAATACTAAGTTCATGATAAACGTATTAATGTATGCATAATGTTCTTTTTCTTTCTTAGTCATCCCTTTCGAAGTGCTTCAGCAGTACATCGATGGAAATGATAATTTACCAGAAACGACAAAAGAAGACATCGAGAAAAAGAAGTAAGTCATCTATTTTTTATGTTTTGGAACAAGGGACCTTAAAAACATGTTGGGTAAGATAGTCGCCCCCAAAAACCTGCTATCATACGCCCTTGTTGGATCTCATTACATGATCTTGTTCTTCTCTTTATGTCGCAAAATGTCACTTTTGACGCAAAACGTCGCAAGCGTCGCAAAATGGAATTTGACATAAATTGCCACTCTTAAATGTTCGCTGCAAAATGTTACAAATAAAAGATAGATTAAAAAAGTGAACCATAATACTTTTAGAATCACTGATACTACCTAGTTTAATTTCAGTCGTCGTGACTCAATTAGACACTCTTATCGTAGTCCATAAAATAAATCATTATGCTCTTATCCTTATAAAGAAGAATCTTTAGTTGTGACATTTTGCGTTAAATTTCAACATTTAAGTGACATTTTGCGTCAAGTGTGACATTTTACGTCTGTACACCTCTCTCTAGAATCTTCTAGAATGTGCCCTGTATTGGATCTCATTACTTTCCTGTTACTTTCCCGTCGCTTTCCCGTTACCTTTCTTGTTTCAGAAAAAAAAGTCGACACCGAGTCTAATCTTTCCCAGGACATTAGTAATGTTTACATCACTTTTGGAGCAGCCCTCTCACAAATTAATCGTGTCGATCTAGATCAAAAGACAGGTTATATTCATGATTTTCCGCTTGTGTAATTTTATACTGTTTTTTTTTACACGGAATTTATATATTTGTGAAGAATATGTATGCATCTTGAACTTTGAAAAGGAACTTTCTCTACTAGGACGGAGCTGCAGGACCTGTTCTACTACCTGGGGGACTACCACTTCAAGAACAAGGAGTTCACGAAAGCCTTAAAGTATTACATGCACGATGTGTGCATCAAACCCGACCGCTTCCAGTCATGGGCGGCCATGGCTCTCACCAGACAAACGAGGTTGGAAGAGAAGATTAATGAGGTAGGAAATGGTTTTTAGAATAGGATGAGTACTGTTCCCAAATGGGTCTATATTTTCGAAGACTTGTCTATTTTAAACAGGATGAGTAAAAATAAAAAAAGTTTTGACAACAGATTACACCATGATCTGATCATTGATTTAAAAAAAACTTTTTTATTATGTAGCAGAGAGCCTAACTTAAATTTTAGTGTATGATTTTTTTTAAATCTGGTTATCAAAGCCTTACGGTTTTTACTCACCCGGTAGACTTTTTCAGAAAATTTGATCTATAAACTCCATGAATAGTCTATTTAAGTCTCGGAGACTTTTCGTTATTACCAAAAATATTTACATTTTAAGGCATTTTACCAAATATTTTCTTTAAATTTCTTTTAAACCAATGTGGAAAATGTAAGTGCATTTTTAGCTGGTTTAGATTTTAGGACCATGCTTAAGCTATAACGTGAACTATAGAAAAAATCTTGTTGCTGATTTTCAAAAATTGGTCTTATTGGTCTATAAAAGTCTATAATTTGCCTTATTTTTTGTCTATATTTGGTCTGTATTATAGACTTTCGCCTGGTCTTTTGGGAACACTGATATAAAGATGAGACCATGGAAAATTAATTTTCTGTTTAGGGTTAGGTCCCTTTTAATGTTCTGCCAGGGGGGAGTGATTATCCTGAATACGGCAGACATTTTCAACCCCCTTACAACGAAGAGAATTTTTTCATCCTTTGCTTTTAAGTGTAGACTCGGCTCGTTACTTTACCACAAATTTTCATGTATATTTTTTATTTTAATTTATTTAT
>JAUKPT010002002.1:0-13989 GCA_032273505.1 Nanomia bijuga | reverse complement strand
CATTTTAGGCCATTTTTGGCAAAAAGGTCAGATTATCTGACCAAGGTCAGATTAATCTGACCACATTATCTACACTGCAAATGTTTACTCAAAAAAGAAGTAAATTTCAACAACATTTCTGAGGTTTTCTCTTAGCAAAATCACAAGAACATAAAACCAAGCTTTTTATATAGATGGACCTAATTTTTAAAAAAATTCTTTATAATGAGAGTTGTTACTGAAGAGAAAGTTGTTTATTTTATTTTAAAAAGATTTTAATTTTCGAAAATTACTAATAATTAGATGCTAGCCGAACTTGAAACGAATCATGAAGAAGCTTACACTCATGATAAAGCCGAGATTGAGTATCTAGTTAACCATGTTATATTATAGTATGTATCAAAATAAGATTTTTTTTTTGTTCAAAAGTCACATCAGAGCACTTGCTCAGATAATATAAAAAAATCATTTAAGTTAAAGAAAATGAGGAAAAAATGAAGATAAAAATTTTGAACCGGATAAAAAAAATAAAAAATTACACCAATGGAATTCTCAAACTTTGTGAAACTCGAAAATGTATAGGTTTTTAGGGTTAGGACCATAGTTACTGAGAAAATGGGCAAAAAAGGGGAGCAACTTTGAACTTTTGTTTTTTCTTGACCGGGGGTAATACAATACACATAATAATAATAATAATAAATAATAATCATGTATTTCTGTTCACAAATTTATCTAAATCTCTCCGAACAGCTCTTCTTTGTCTTCGTGACTTGGCTCAATGATGGTAAACTTGTTGTTCTTATCTTTCCATGCGGCGTCAATTCTTGCTTTAAAGCTATTGATTGTTGGGGCTTCCACAATATTTTGATCCAATTCATTCCAGCTGCTGGCAATACGGTAGTAAAAAGAATTACTTTGGACTCCCGTGCCTGTTCCGCGTTAGTTGGAATGGGTGTTTCCTGGTCACTCTCGTGATGGGTCTGAAACTTGTATAGACAGAGTGGCTCAATCATACGAGTTGAAGTGCTTCCATACCTGAATCTGTCTCCACGCTGCCGTCGGAATTGCAGTATTGGCAATTCAAGCTTCTTAAGTATTTCCGCATAGTCAAGATTCTTCATACAGTCGACGGATTTAGTTGCTCTTTCTTGTACGCTTTCCAGCATTTTGATGTGCTTTCTGAGATGTGGTGACCATGGTTAGTACATGACACTTATCTGTATTAAATTTCAGGAGCCACTTGTCTGACCAACGATTTAGGCAGTCGATATCTTTTTGAAGTGTTGTGGAATCATCTACGGATGTGACTTTGTTAAATATCTTGGTGTCATCAGCAAAGAGAAGTATATTTGACTGGACAACGTCTGGGAGGTCGTTGATATAGATAACAAACAGGAGAGGGCCTAGGACGCTACCTTGAGGAATTCCACTTATGACAGCTTTAGACGTTGAAAGCTCTCCGTTGACTCTTACCATTTGTTCTCTTCCTGTCAAGAAAGCTTCTACCCAAGCCAAAAGTTTACCTTCGATTCCATAAGCTTTCATTTTTACGCTTAGTCTTTTGTGTGGCACGGTATCAAAAGCTTTTGAAAAATCGAAATATATGCTGTCTACAATACCACCGCTAGCGACCACATCAGCGCATATATCGAGGTAGTTCAATAACTGAGTAACAGTTGATCTTCCACTCACAAACCCAAATTGCTTAGTAGACAGAAGACCGTTTTCAACCAGGTGACAAAGAACAGTATTCCTTACCAGTTTTTCCATTATTTTACAAGCTATTGACGTGAGGCTTATTGGTCGATAGTTCTCTGGAAGATTCCGTGCACCTTTCTTGTAGATTGGCGAGACGAAAGCATTTTTCCAATCCTGGGGAAGCACTCCACTATCCACACTTGCTCTCATTATTTTTGTCAATGGTACAGCAACATAATCAGCGAGTTTGATCAGCAGAAGAGGGCTTATATCGTCAGGACCGCAGGATTTATTAATGTTGAGCAAGGGAATTTCTTTTTTTACCTCATCTGCAGTAATGATCAAATCTGCGATCGTTTTTTCAATTCTCCTCTCCATAGCGGGGAGCTCTCCATCTTGTTCCTGGGTGAAGACGCTGCAGAACTGATCTTGGAGGATCTCAGCCTTTTCTTTGTCGTCAAACTTGAGCGAATTTGGATTCTTTTTGTCGCGCAGTAGTGGCGATATTCCACTCTTAGTGCGAAGCTTACTCCTGACGTATTTCCAGAAAGGTTTGGGATTTTTCTTGCTGTCGAACGCAATTGCTTTCTCAAAAGACCGTTTAGATTGACGCATCAGCTGCTTGACTTTTTTACGGGCTTTGCAGTATGTTTCACGTGTAGTCGAAAAGCTTCCTCTTCTTTTGCATCGGATCCAGCGTCGATGGATGCTGTGTTTTTCTTTTATTGCGGTCTGAAGAACTTTACTGATTGGGAAGCTCCCCTTTATACTCTCAGTTCCAGTTTTAATGAATCGTTTAGGAACGAACCTATTTCTTAATTCGATCAACTTACTTTTAAGAAACTGCCACAGTGCTTCCGGTCCTTTATTGCTAGCTTCTTGCATGAATGATTCTTTCCACTTCGACGATTCAAGTTCTTCGATCATTCCATCAAAATCAGCTCTGTGGTACTGGTAGCAAGTCTTTGGCTTAGGTCCAACGCATAACTGGAAGGTACTTAACTTGACTACCCCTGCACGTTGTCATGGCCTGTTATATAGTTTCCCATGTCTGATGGCCATACTTCACAGAATAAATATATTAAGAATCGTGATTTTCTTTTTGATTATATTTTTGTTATCTCTCTTAGATTTGTCTTCGAATTCAACCTAATTGTTAGGGGTTAAAGGGAACGTTGAGTGAATAAACAATTATCTATTCGTCCGAATAACGTCCATCCTTAATAAGTATTCAAAATATGGAGGCATTTTTACTACTAAGCCGATAGAATAATGAGCTATCCGCTACATGGCCATGTCCGCTGTAATATGTCAGGCCATTTTATTTAGTAGGCCGTAATACCCACTCTTTGCTTTGAGTTCTTGATTCGTTGAGAAGACTTTTTCCCCTTTTATCACCTTTCGCTTCGTCTCCCCATTTTGACAAGTGGTTAAGAAGGTTTGGGGAGTCGAACACGACTAATGGACTTTCGTCAAGCTTTGATGATTTCCTTGACTGGCACTTTAATGGTTTTAGATTGATCCGTTTTTTGTAGCCTTAATACATACAAAATCAAGGATAAAAACGAGATTGAAATGCCTTACTTTTTCATACCACGAAAAATATGCTAAAAATTGCAGTATTATCCCATATGAAAACCCTTTAACCATCCTACCAAATTGAAGAGATCACGACCCATACATCAACAAAAACAGCTCCAATTATTTCTCTAAATTATTTCTTTTTGATTTAGTTTATCATAGTCTTAAAGAACATTCAGGATTGCGGTTGGATCTGTCAAATGTTTGCAATCAATACTAGCAACGAAACATAAATCTCGCCCCAAATATCAATTGAATGTTTTATATCATCACTTTTCACTTATTTTCCCTACTACCTATTTAAAAAAATTATATTTATATATAACTATATAACACATAAATATTTGTGCGCGATTATTTGATGACATCATAAATTTATCGACCCCTTTAATACATCATATCAATTTAAACGTCTAAATCGTATAAATCAAAGTTTTCTTGTCTATTTCCAACGGCAACACAACGATTATTGATTATTCATGATTTAAATGTGACGTAAATAATTAACAAAAGCCGTTGTCAAGACATCGTTTGTTTATTTTCGCTACGCATAGAAACACGTTTACTATATGTAGATGTCCATCAGAAGGGGTTTACTCACACGGGAGTTCAGTGTTAAATATATGTCTATGAGACATCTCTAACACGTCGAATGGTCAATTGATTCTGTCACATGATAGCTATAGAACAAAGAATTTAGGTGGTTATTAACGAACCTGTTGATAGAAGTGTTTGTCGATACGATATTAAATATATTATTGTTATAAATGATAGTTAATAATAATAGTTAATCGTTTCGGAAATTCAAACAAATTTAAAAAAAATTCATATTGGTTAAATTATCCTTGTATGGATACGAGCAAGGTAAGAAAATGTTTTCTGCTTCTAACTCTTCTCTGCGTTAAGCGTGTTCTTTGATATATATTCTCTAAACTCTTGGATATCATGATTTCTTATCAAAAAACTACAACGAAAATATGACTGGTCATACCTGGTAATCTTTTAGATGAAATTTTGATAAAAGTAACATAGATATTGTATCTTGGATGTCGGATTTCGTTTATTGCATACAATTGCCAAAAAACTATGTTTGAAAATCCGAAGTGGTTATTGAGATTTTAATAAGGTGATAGTTCGTATATATATAGTTATGAAAGAGACATCGTAATAACTTTAGGTGAACATTTGTGCACTAATAATACCACGTGACTTGAAATTTACAACTTTTCTTTTATATGATCTATTATGACGTATTTCCCAATTAATTAAAAAGTATTGTATTGTTTCGAGCTAATCGTTTTTATCAATAG
The DNA here is from genome assembly GCA_032273505.1 of Nanomia bijuga. NCBI lineage: Eukaryota > Metazoa > Cnidaria > Hydrozoa > Siphonophorae > Agalmatidae > Nanomia > Nanomia bijuga. The sequence goes on along the minus strand of JAUKPT010002002.1, from coordinate 9,421 downwards.
ATTTCAATATATTGGGTGATTAATTATTCGCACACAACATCGACAATAACATATATAAATAGGTTTCCTAACTATTAGATATACGAACTATGACAAGGGCATGAAAGGATGCAGTTTTTTATCATTGCTTCTTCAGAAATTAATTTTGATCTTATAATGGACCTTCTTGGAAAACCAGAATTTTACCACCAGGAAAAAAGGATAAGAGCAAGTTTCTGCAATAAATGGAGAACTTTTTATTGTTCTTTACATTCTTTTCATTAGTAAAATGATGGAGAGAAGATTTTTTGTATGTAAAGCATATCCTAGAAAAGAGCAAGGTATTCAGTCTTCTTAAGCAATCAAATTTCTTATAATAGAATTTCGGACAGTGTAGATTTCAAACATTTAGTGTGTTCGACAAGGCAAAAGAAACTATGTGTTTAAGTACGAAACAAAGTAAATTAAGAAATTTAAACCTATGATTTTAGAACTAAAGCAATCATTGTAAGATGACTGATTTATATCCCAAAAATTATTGTTAAATGTAATTGTTTAGGTAAAGTATTTAAAGGTTGTACTAAAACCCTTTGCAAAGATTTGTAAATATGAATAAACTTTATGAAGATCCTGTTTATCAGTGAATAACCAATATTCTAAGAGACTGTTAGACCTGATATATAAATGGCTTTGAATCAATGATTAAATCAATCTGCGAACATGGCACATTTGACCTGACCAATGACCTGACCTGACTGTTAAAAACTCTTAGTTTCACATAGAGTTGACTTTAGTCTCTGATTTACAGGTACTACTTGCTATATATAAGTGTATCTAGGTATCGTTAACAACAAGACAAGGCATAAAACAAACAACCAAACAGTATGAAAATGAGGCCTCGTTTGATGTGTTCGGTAGTGAAGAAGTTGACCCGCCTATGTACATTTTTTTTAAAGAACAAGTTGAATCTATCTGAACTTTTCTTGTAGAATACATGCAGAAATAACCTCATACTGGACTATTAGATTTTGTATATACTAAATAGATGGGGTTAGAAGCTTCCTACTTTAATACTCTCTTTTTATGCTTTTACGCTAAATAGCACTATAAATGTGCGTAATTATAACAGTTTCGTAACCAATTGAAAATTACTAAAGAAATACAAGAAATAACAAGCCTTGACTTATTAAGAAATTTTAGAGGGTATATTCAGTTTTTTTGAAAATATAAACTTGTTCTATTTGGCTGAAGTAATTGAAGAAATATGTATTTGACTTGACTTAATACATTTTTGTGTGTAGACCTCTTTTCTCTAGCTTTGGCGATTTTTATTCTTAGATAATCTCAGCCTCCGTTTAGAAAGCTATTTAAAACAAGATTCTTTACCTACTTTGAAGTCAATAAAAACAACATACATACAGCTTCTTTCACTCTTTCTCATCTAGATGTCTTTCTACTTTCAGGAAGCGGATAAGAATAGCATGGAACATAAATCCCAACCAATATTCACACAGAACGAACACGGGAAATTTGAAAACAGATCGTGCGACAGTCCTTGTGATATCGATATCAACCAATTAAAACTCGAGAACGAGATCCTAAAGGAAAAACTATCTGCAATTCGAGGAGTATCTGTTGATTGTAAAACAGCTAACGGCACGGTACTGAACGGCGAAAACATGTATCGGCATGCACCGAAAGAAGCCCATTGCCGATCTGCTTGTACTTCTTCATCACCGAATATGATGCCATGTCATTATAATCCGATGTGTTACTCGAAGCCAACTTCGTATAATGAAATGTGTGATCGATTAGAACAAGAGTATCTTCTTGATGCAATGTACAGATACCCTGCTGATTTCTACACGGGCTTTCCTCCATCATACCCATCCCCTATTCTCCGCGGTGCCAAATCATGCGACGGTATGTAATCATTCTATATTTTTATTTTTTATTTGGTGACAACAAGTATGCGTGTATGAACTATTTCTGGTCTCTGTTTCTACAGTTTCCTTAGACGTTGTCTTAAAATGATGACTACTCTCAACACTTGATTGGTTTAAAATTGCAAAATGCTTATTAGCCATGTCAAAATTGCCATTATTCGAAGTACTGTGGAATTTAAAATTTGTAAAATTATTCCTAAGCGTTTTTAAGTCTTCTTAATTTCATTATACTTTTCAAAAAGATGATTTTTTGATTATCTTATTATATTCTAGATATGAGCAGGGCCATGGAAAGAGATTTTCTCCAAAATCAAATGACATATGTGCGACCAAGGTCAAGGACACGTTCGTATGATGCATGCAGACCGACATCATCCAGAGCTGCAAGATTACCTGCAAGACCCAGATCAAGAACAAAATCCTTTGAAGATCCTGGATTCTCATTCAGATGGGATGAAGGTAAGGAAAACCATTGAATTTTACCACTTTGGAATCCCACGAAGATCAAAGCACGATGTACTGTAGTGCATGTTTCTTTTTATCTGCAAAACAAATATAAAGAGAATCGGGCTATGACGGTGTATATAAGCCTATAGACGTATTTCATGTGTTTACATGTTGCCTCCTGATTAAAACCCGTGTTATTCAAGTAAACATTACAATAGAAAGAATTGATTGGAAAAGATAATCACGTTGAGGCTCTTTTTAAGTTAATTTACATGGAATCTAATGATACTTGATTATTTTATAATCATTTTTACCATAATTATTTATAATTATCATTTATTCCAATGCCCATTTTTTTTTTTAAACTGTCATTTCTCCTGAACATGTCACTCTAAATTCCACACATTTGATTTTTGTATTTGATCTGCCGTTTTTTGCTTTGTTTGATATCCAATGCAGCGTTTGATCATTTTGGAAAAAAAATCATTCTTGAGTGAGTGTCTTTGCATAAATCGACATAACTTACATTCTTCTTTTAGATCCATACTTTCTTGAACGATGGAAGTATTCCGGTTTCACTCGCATGCCGTTCCGCCCACGATCAACGTTAGACATTGCAATCGGAATGAAAGTGAGTTTACACCGATCAGATGGACGCCTGTCACGTGGTATCGTACGTTGGATTGGAATGTTACCTAACCTCCCAGGAGAGTATATTGGAGTTGAACTTGAAACACAAAGTAAGTTTTTTAATTATATCGAGTTTTCCTTCTCTAATGAGCTGTTATTGAAAGTACAGCTTTTTATCAAAAAATGTTTTATTTATTTGAAAGTAAATTTTGATCAAGAGTAAATCATCTGTGTTGAGCAGGTCAAGAGGAAGTTTCTCCATCGTTCTTAATGACCTTTTGTCGTTTTACCAAACTCTTCTCAACTGTCAAAGTTTGACAAAGATGTTGATACTATTTGGCTCTACCTATGGATTTTGCTGAAGAGTGCGACCAAATATCAATTAATCTTTTTAATTCATATTTTTATTTATCTTTAGCTGGAAAACATGATGGTTATCTTAATGGAATCAGATACTTTAAGTGGTAAGAATTACAGAAGATTCATCATAACGTATAATAATTTCCTTGCACATTTTCCAATCATATCAATGTTTATATTCCTCCCCTTTTCTATACATAAAATTGTTTTACCTAAGACTGATATGAGGTTTTATTTTTGTTGTTATCACTAAGATCCTGGGTTGTTCATGTAGAAGAGTTCTATCATTTTTGACTTTAAAAAACATAATATCTAACCAATCAAACGGCTAAAATAGCCGAAATTTGGAAACAATTCATTAGAAACAAATCAATAGTTGCACCATGCTCATTTTCATTTTTAGTTCCAGTAAAAAGGAACCCCATCCAGAGTCATAATTTCATTGGGTTCTTTTCTTTGTTATATGGAACTAGAGTTTTACAGATTCTAATCTAAACCTGTAGATCTTCAAAAATTTCCTTTCATTTTCTTTCAGTCGTGAAAACTGTGGTATTTTCGTCAAGTCTTCCAAAATCATCATGGCATGGCGATAAAAGAATACTTATCCTGCTTGTTCAAAGATATTTATATGATTGTATATATTAGAAAATAGACTTTAATATATTATGTTGTGGTTGTACGCAATGATCCCATTATTGAGCATTATTGGCCATTGCGTGTCAAGTTATATTACATTATGGGGTAGATTAGGGAAATCTTATTTATAATTTCGTCAATTTTCATATCGTATGATGAAGAAAAACATGCATTTTTGTGGGAGCATAGTCTAGTGGTTAATACGTTAAGTTATCACCGCTATGACCGCGGTTCGGTTGTTAAAATTAAGTAGGATTAGCCACTAGACTATGTAGCTGAAGCTTGGTCCCGGCTTCGTTAGCTTGAAAGTCCCACATAGGGTTCTGTTCAGTGTTAAATGTTGTGCGTGTCGTCCTGTGATCCCAGCCCAAGTAGTAGTGCTTAGTAAATGTGCGCTGGGTATATAAACATAGTCAATTTCTTTCTCCCATTTTATGATTGTTTTCCTAGCAACTAATTAACTGAATACCCAACCACTAATATCTTAATATGATATCAATTTGTAAACAAATTATCTAACCTTAATGATGAGTAATAATTCATAGTAATGAATGAATTTATCTTTAATGTTTGATTAAGATTTTTCACTGTCTTAAGGAAATCAGGATCAAGACCAACACTCAAAAGGAATAATGATAGAGGAGAAACTGGATTTTGAACGCTGATTTTTGTAACCCTTACCCAGCTATCTCGTTTAAATTTTTGATGAACGAGAACACAGTTCATTGTCAACCTTTTTTCTTAAAATTATTTGATGATACTTATTGTTATTTATCGCTTATTTTTTTTCATTTTACGGTTGATTTGTAAATAGTTGTTGTATTTACGTTGTTGTAATTACGAATTTAATATTTAATAATCAAATTCTAACTAATTTACATTTTTTAAGTAAAATATGGTATAAACCCCGCTGCAAGTTTACAAGTCTGAAAAACATTTTTATCCCATCTGTATGTGTCTAGTTCTTTGACAGAGCTCTTTGCATTTGCAACTGTTCCTTTAAATTATTTTATTATATCATTAAATACCGCCGAGTAAATAATTGCAACTGACCAAAAAAGAAATATTCATTGTGAAGAAAAAAGAAACTTGCACTGACTTTGTTGGATTGTCTCGTGAAAAGCTCTATTTAACAGCTTTATATCAAGTATGTAAATCTCTTATGTTTAAAGTAAAGAAATTATTTTTATCATTCAATTGATAATCAGAACTTCTGTTTTACAATCTAGGTGAGACACTGCCTGAATAGCCAATAAGATTATTATCGTTAAAGGGCTGCAAAGTCACTTGTTAATAGGCTAAACATTTTAAAAACTCTTCGCAAATCAATTTTCTGAATTAAAATGATTCCTTTACTTTCTTTTTCAATTAAAAACGCCCTTTTTTTTCGTTTTGATTTATGTTATAATTTGAATAGTTTTTAATGACATTGTCCCAACCCAATTTCAATTCTATCTAACCTCGACATCTCTAACACCAACGACATGCTATTAAACCACATGTTAGTGGTAACCAACTAACCAACTGTGAAGATAATCTCATGACTTAATTGATGAAAGATAATCACACACTCACACAACAAACCAAGAGATAATATATTCCTTGGCAGAAACGTTGATATGTTAGTACTAATTTAGTGTATGTGACCACTCATTGACAGGTAAATTATATGAGGTTATTAAATGAGGTATTCTGAATTATCTCGCCACAGTCGTGAAAACAAAACTATTAGAGAGGTCCATTCATGTTTAATTCATTCATCGCTTAATTCTATCCTACTTATCTTTCTTCTAGTATCCTTTTGAAATGTCAAAGGATTTTAGCCAACGTGTTAGTTTATCCAAACTATTTCTTGCATTTCTTTTTGTATGCATTTCTTTACATCATGTGAATTTTACCCTTTATATGATTATTTTTCCACCAGAAATTTATGGCTTCTGTACCATGGCCAACTTAATAAAAGGCCGGATATCTTCCCGATAAGAAATCGAGTTGGGCCTTCACATGCAATCACCGATCAAACCAGTGGTCTTCTCTAGCATGTCTAGAATGTGTATGGAACATTCCATTTTTTGGGAGTAATAATTGGAGGATATATGGGCACCTCGTACTTTTTGCTATTAGTGTTAATATGTCAATCGTTTTTGTATGTTTTATCTCGTGCCCTCTTGTGTCGCGACCTTGCTTGTTATCACATTATGGACTTTGAAATTGAATTTATGAAAACTCATTCTTTATGGTGCTGAACTTTTAAATTGAATATATCTCATGCTTTATGGTGTTGAACTTTGAAAAAGGAGGTTTTAACAGCAGATTGGCAGTTAAAATCCATTAAATACAATGTGAACTATGTTAAATCACTTGCTTGTATTCAGACCAAGTCTAAGGACTCAAAAGAAATAAAAGGTCAACATCTTGAGTCTAGAGAACCAGAAGTTGTTGGTGCTCCAGTTTTCTTATTGCAACCTGTACCCTTTAATGGTCATGTTTTTAATTTAATGTTTGATAGTGATTTTGTTTGCAGGAAAAGTGCTATTGATAACTTACCTGATGACTGCAAAGAGAACATTGTAAAGGGTCCATTGATAATCAATGGAGTTGGTTGTAATAAAGTTGTTTCCCAACATGGTACTTATATTGTTAAATTACCTATTCATGATGGTAGGAAAGCTAAATTTAGCGGAATATGTTTGAATGTTATAACTGGTATGATGCCTCCTTATCCTGTTTGTGAAGCTGCCAAAACGGTTGTTGATGCTTATGTAGATAGTGGTGGTAAGAAGTCAGATTTACCGGAAGTACCAGTTTTTGCTGGTGGTGAAACAGATTTCCCATTTGGTATTCAGTACAATTTTTTCTTACCTCAGCGTCTTTATGTTCTACCGAGTGGTTTAGCCATATTTGAAAGTATATTTTCTAGAGGTTGTATAGGTTGAACTCATGAAATATTTTCTAGATGTCAGAAGCAGTTCATGGAGAATAATTGTAATTTCAATATATTTCTAAGTGAGCAGATGAAGTTGTTCCATTCTGGATATAAATTATGTTTAGATGTTGGGAATTTATCGGTTGCTGATTCTTTAGTACCTCATCGTATTGCTATTGTTGATGAGGATGATCCAGCTCAAATCCTAAATGTTGTTCTTGTATCCAAAAATAAAGTTTTTAGTGATGCCGAAAGTGCTGGTAGCATTGTTGATTATCGCTGTGTTAAATGCAGAGGATGTAAAGACTGTAAAAATGGTGAACGAATTAAAAAAAATAGCTTACAGGAAGAAAGGAAACAACATATGATAGACTATAGTGTTAAACTTAAAGTTCGATTTGATGAGCAGAAAACTTATGCGGATTTACCATTTATGCATGACCCAGTTGAGAAACTTGAATGTAATGAGAAAAATGCAGATAAAGTGTACCGTCAGCAAGTTAAGAAGCTGTCGAAGAATCCTGATGTAAAAGAGATGGTTCTAAAAGCAGAAAAGAAGCTGCAAGAAAATGGACATGTTGAATGGTTGAAGGATCTGACGAAAGATGAATTAGAGTTACTTGATAAGTTGAAGGCAAAGTATTACATGCCTTGGAGATTTGTTACTAATGAAAATAGTTCTACTACTCCCGTAAGAATAGTATTTGATGCATCATCTGTCAGTAAGTCTTGATATTCATTAAATGATTTGCTTGCTAAAGGTATTAATTCTTTAAATTCCCTACTAGAAAATGTTCCGATGTTCAGTTGTTGGTATTCATACTGATATTAAGCAAATGTACAATGTTGTTAAGTTGAATACTGCACAATGGACCTTCCAAAGATATAAATGGCAGAGAAATTTAGAAGTAGGTATTGAACCGGAAGAAAAGGTTGTGAAAACCATGATATATGGGGTTAAATCCTCAGGAAATCAGGCAATGACTGAATTGAAAGACACAGCACTAGAGCAGAAGAATGATTATCCTGAAGCAATGAATGCAATAGTTCATGATACATACATTGATGATTGTGCGACTTGTACCAATTCCATAAATGATGCTGAACGTTTAGTAGAAGATATAAATCAAGTCCTTGCTAAAGGTGCGTTTTCGACAAAAGAATTCACCATGTCTGGAAGAAGCCCAGATCCTGCCCTTAGCAAGGACGGAAGATATATCAAGGTACTTGCTATTGATTGGTTTTCAGAAGAGGATAGGTTGAAACTTGTTGTAGGTCCAGTGAATTTTAATAAGAGATGTCGTGGAAGAAAAGTTGTCGATGAGAATTCGGGCATGATTCCTAAAATACTTACTAAAAGAATCTGCTGTGGGAAGTTGGGCGAGATATTTGATGTTATTGGCTTTGTCACTCCCATTGTTTCTGGGCTCAAGTTGGACGTCCGGGAATTGATTGATGCAGGTTGTGATTGGGATGATAGGATTCCACCAGAATGCAATGAAAAATGGCTAAGTAACTTCCATTTAATTGAAAGCATTGGAAATATTTAGTATAGCACAGTGGTTATTCCTAAAAATGCTGAAAGTTTATCCATGGAGCTGATATGTGCAGGAGATGCCAGTATGGTCAGTTAATATTAAGTAAATATAAATTTTTTCCTGAAGGAATGTCAGTCCCGCGTGCCGAGTTGTATGCTGCGACATTGAATGTTCATGTGCAGCACATTGTGAAAAGGGCTATTCAAGGCCGATGTAGTAATAGTGTGCTCATAACTGATTCCCAGATAGTTTTATATTGGTGTACTTTGCAAACTAAGCAGTTGAAACCCTGGGTAAGAAATCGAGTCGTAGAAAAAAATCGCTTTTCATCTGCAAATGATTGGTTTTATATTGAATCGTCGAATAATCCAGCTGACTTAGGAACCAGAAGAGGAGTTTCTCTAGATCAGATTGGTCCAGACTCTGGTTGGATTAAAAGAAAACAGTGGATGACTCTTCCTTTAGAACAGTTAAAAGGAAGTGTTATTATTAATGTAAATGATATTAAGTGTAATAAAGAAGTAATTACTGAAGCAAAGAAAGAAAAGTTGAAATCATGCTCATCTTCATATAACTTATTGATTGAAGATGCCAACAATGTTAGTTGTGCAATGGTGAATAGTTCTTCTGTTTCTGAAATAACAACGAAGGTTAAAGAGAGGTTACAATTCTCAAAATATTTATTGGATCCCAACAGGTTCTCATTTGCTAAAGTTGTTAGGGTAATGGCTTTTGTTATTAAGATAAGTAAAATTTGGTTATTGAAGATTGGTAGAAGCTTGACTTGCCATGTGTATCCTATTAGTTCTGATGATAATGTTGTCAAAAATGAAAAATTCTTTTCGAAGATTGGCTGTATCAGAAGAGGAAGATAATCTCCTACTTAATGATTGTGAAGTTCAGTATTCGTTGAATTATTTCTATCGCAAAGCTACAAGTGAAGTAAGGCAATTTGTTCC
>JAUKPT010002001.1:0-13990 GCA_032273505.1 Nanomia bijuga | reverse complement strand
TTCTAGAAATCTGTCGTTGACATATTGGGCCTTATCTTAAGCTGGCCATGTTAAGGCTTTCCTTTCATCAGATGAATTTAATCCAAAATGATAAGGAATTGTCTGCACATTATACGTAATTGGTTGAAAATTACATCATCAATAAACTAATTGGTTCAATTATAAATCTTATTTTGTTTCGACAAAATATCAAATCGTGACATTTTCACTAAAACCATTCAGATTTTTATTATGTGTTTTTTAACCAATAAAATGGTGAATTTAAATATAATTTGGAATCAACTCCTAATAAGAAACGAAACAAAAGAACTGTCATCAAGAAACTTGTTGTTCTTCCTCAACCTATGGTGCCATTCTCATAAAGGTTTGAATCCATTTCTTGAAGAAGAAGACTCGTGCATACACCGAATACGAATCTCGAGAATCACATGTCTTTGAGCCATGGCTTACAACGCCATGCAGTTCCCATTTACCATCGACCTCACAAACAAACGGACCACCACTATCACCGTGGCAACCTGATATTTTTGTTTTTCCGCCATCTCCCGCGCAAAGCATTGATGATGTGACAGAGAGTTGCGGGTATTTTACTTTGTTGAACTTGAAGCATGCTTTGTTGGTGATGACAGCTTGTTTTCCTTGTTGGAGTTCGATGCTCATCCGTCCTGTAACATCAGTTGCACCCCAGCCTAAAACAAATCACAGGATTATAAAGAAAAGGAATTCGAAGATCAGGCCTGTCTGTGAAGCGTGATCGAGTGATTGCAATCGCGCAACGATCTTGCAAAATTCTTCAACGTGCTCGTGAAACCGAACACACAGGGTGCATAATTTCATCTTCTGGATCGCCTATACCAAATCATATCATGACCATGTTTTTATTGTATTAGAAGGTAATATTTTGCTTTTAAAAAAGAAGATGATATAAGGCCAACACAAAGCGATCCCTTCATCATTTCTTCATTCAAATTTATTGATTAAACGGTGTATGATACAAGCATGACATATATCTATGAAAATCTCTGGTTATGGACTGTTTATATAAAACATATGAAGAAATAAGTTCATTTGTTGATGCAATGAATGCAGCTCATCAAGGTTTTTGCTAACCGATTCCCTTAACATTCCCTTTTAGTGCAATAACTAGTGAAACTCATAGGCGCAAGGTTCTTAAAGTGTAAACCTTACTTAAATAAACATAATTAAGTAATGCACGCAAAAAAATATAAAAGAAAGAAAATAGAAACAACTGGTTTCTAAGAGTAACGGCAAATTTTGATTATTATGAAAAATGTATCTAGCTCACGTCTTTTTGTTTAAGTAAGGTTTACACTTAAAGAACCTTACTCTAGATCCGTCCCTGGGTGCGGTGACTGTTTTGTCTGATTCTTTGCCCGACCATTGAAGTTTGCTAGAACTGTGGCCCCTAAGACTAATTGGGAAGCGAAGAAGATTTTAGCTTCTAGATTCTTTAATATCGTCATGGCCGTAAAAATTCTTCCCGAATCTTAATGATTTTTTTTACATGACTGCCGCTACCCTAGCCTCCCGCTGTTGTGTCTGGTAAAACTAAATTAGAAAACAAAAATGCGAAATGATTATTATTTTATTCAATAATCAAGAATTCAATGGAATTTTAAGAAATGCAGATAATCGGTTAACAGAATATAGCTGTAGTAAGCTCCAGCCTTCGGCCAGGTCTGAATAAACCGAAACCCCAAATTATGGCTATAGTCAATCTTTTGATTGGTTAGAAATTACATCATCAAGATAGTGGTTGTTTCATTAGAAGATTTTTCTTCATTTTTGATTTTAACAAAACATCAAATTATGACATTTTAAATTAAGTAATATGCTTTCTGATACTGTTATTTCTAACCAATCAAAAGTTAAAATAGCAGAAAAAACTTTTTAAGCGTCACCCCCAGCTCTACCCCCATGCACTTTGCAATTTTCTACTAAAAAAAAGATGATAGGTCACCTCAAAATTGTTTTCATTTAAAAAAAAGATGTCTGTTAAACCGAGGGAGGGGGGTGTTATGGGGCGGTAAATTCTTAAAAACCTTTTTGAGACGTCCCCTAATTTCTTACCAGTGACATAACATTGAGTTCCAGCTGGTGGATCTTTCGAGGGAAGGCACACCGGTTTTACATATTTGTTGAACTGGACAGGTTTCTCGAGTTTGAAAAGGGCGATGTCACTGTCGGTGGTAAAGGGGCTGTACTTTCGGTGCCGGTAGATGGCTTCAACTTGATATTCTTCCTCGGTGCCTTCTTCCTTTCGACGCACGTGTTCACCAACTCTGGAATTGATTAAAAAAAAGAATCAGAAAATTAAACTCTGAAATATGATTTGATTACAAAAAAAGGTAAGTTGGTCTAATCACCGGATGAGATCTTAAACATAGATTAGGACATCATAAACAGGGCTAATTATAACGGCCGATCAACGATCAACATTCGATCCCATCGATGATTTTAATTGGTCCAATTTCTAATGAACTATGAGAGCTCCCGTCACAAGTTTCACGAGTTTGTGTCTATTCCAGCGTGTCTATTCTCCATTGCAAGTTCCATTGGAGTAAGTCATATCGTACTCACGAAGGGTAGAGTTGGGCCAAAATTTAAGCAATATTTTAGTGATGGGAGAAAGCTTGATCAGTCTATATTCATTTTGATCGGGCAAAATGATCATTGTCGATCAGCTTTTCAGAACCTTAGTTTTTTTATGACTAGCCCTCATAAAAATAAAATAGGAGAACGGGTGAGATTTTTATCATAGTACACAAAGTGTAGACAATGATTTTTGAAATGCGTATAACTTCTTCAGCTTGTATTCGTTTAAGCTAATTTTCACACATATTGTAGTTATCAACGAATACATCAATTTGATATGGTTATTTTTGGAAATAATAAAGAATTGCAGCCAGAAAATAAAAAAGAAAAAAAATTAACTTCTTTATTTCGAACATAAACTGCAAAATGTTGATGTCATCTTATTTGGCTATCTTAGTTGATCTCAAAAGTGTATTCATTTCTATTTTATATCTTCATTTGTCAAGAAGTTATGGTATGATATGTTACCCCAAGATAAGCCAAAATAATCCCTAAATGCATCAAAAATCGTCATATTTCGGCTCGACTACTGTACATAAAAATCTAGTTTATTTTTTCAGAGCAAGTTTATATCATTATTATTATTATGAAAAGAAACTACAATTTTGATCATTGAACATCTTATTTTTATATTTTATTACCCTTGTCAATAAAAAAAAAACATTCAAAGTTGGTCCCATTCTTTGCTCATTTTATCGGTAACTATTGGTCCTAACCCTAACAACCTATACATTTTCGAGCTTCCCAAAGTTTAAGATTTCCAATGGTGTATTTTTTACTTCTTTTTTATCCGGCAGTTCAGAAGTTCAAAATTTTAATTTTTTTTTTATTTTATTAAATTTAAATGATCTTTTTTATATTATCTGAGCAAGTGCTCTAATGTGGAACAAAATAAAGTATTAAAAAATATTGAAAAATGTGGGAAGTGCATCTTATTTTAATATAGACTATAGGACCACCTCATGAGCACAAAATAAGCCAATTTTGAATATAAATTCAAATAAATAAGAAAATCAAAATTTCAATAGCCTGGAAGTAATAACCTGTTACTATAACTATCACATAGTGTATATGTAAAGAAAAACTCCAAGAACAAAAGTAGCTTTCACAAAGCCTTAATTGGATAACCAATATTTATATCATATTTATATGATATATATCAGCATTACATTTATTATGACGTGTTTTCCCAATTGGTTAATAATAATAATAACATTGTTTCGGGTAATCGTTTTTTTATCAATAGATTTTAATACATTGGTTCATTATTTAGCCGTGCACAACACTCACAATAACATAAAACAATATGTTTCATAACCATTAGATAAACTAACTTAGATGTTTTACGTAATACTTAATAATCAATACAATTTTCGACCCAGTCTTATTGTCCCAATGAGATCCACCCCGGTGACCGGGGCTCGATCTCTGCCGGTGACTACCCTGGTGAACCACCCCAGTCCACCAAACCCGGTGAACTTTTAAGTATTTTTTGAACATCTAAAAATAAGAGAACAATTTATCGATTGTATCGAAGGGATATCTCTTCTTGGTCAGTATTTCATTTACCCAGGTCAAATCTCTTGTCCAAATAGTAACTTTTTCGTAAAAATTAAATCCAGTGAAAGAAATGCAAGAATTTGCAAGCAAACACAAAAGGCATTTGTTTTGGAAAGCTGGAATCATTTTTTCTTAAAAACTTCTTAGTGAGATTGTACTGCACAGTCAAGCTGTGGTTTCGTTCTTTCTAACTATAGGCCAAAAAGGTTCCTAACAACAAGGGGAAACCCGATAAACCCAATTTTCATTCCACCTTCTTTACACGATTTTGAACCCAGCCGAGATAACACAATATTAAGTTATACTCTGGGGCGTAAAAGATGGGAAGAAAAATAAATTACATAAATAAAGATTAACTATTAGTTAGATAAATCTGTTCTCGACTATTTTATATATTTAATGGTTGATGTTAGAATTGTTTTATTATCATTGAATGATAGAGATCTGTGTCCGCAGAGAAATAAATCAGTGCAGTCGGATATATGTAAAAGATTGTTAGTGACAAGAATATGATAAATTGAGTTTCTAAGTACTAGTCTATGGGTTGTGTAGAGATGGCAAGAGAACAGAAAATGTGCGGAAGCCATACTTTACCTTACCAAAATATTGTGATAATATGACACATGTTGAAACATGTCAGCATTAAAAAATCTCACATTATTGACCCTAGTGAAAGAAATGGTGGATTAGCAAGCAAACACAAAACGCTCACATTTATGTATTCAAGTTTACATTTTGACTTAAAAATCTTTACGCTGTACTTGTTTGGGATGGCGCAAAACTATAGCTAAATCGATTATTCCGTGGTTTTGAAATAACATCATCTGGTTTCTGATTGATTGATGTAGAGGCTTTTTTATCTTTTTTGATTTTAACAAAATATCAAATTGTGATATTTTTATTTGAACCAATAAGTTTTCTAACGATGTCATTTCTAACCAATCAAACAGCTAAAATAGCCCAAATTTGGCTATGATTCCGTTAGAGCTCAAAATAAGCGACAATGAAACAAGAATGATTCAGTGACAAGTAACAAACAACTAAATATTTTACATGAAACAGGTACAGGGAATTCAGCAATTCAAAATGCCGGCTACAGAATTAATTATTTTGAAAATCTTTATAGCGGCTCTTTGCTTACTGTGTATGGTTCGATATACGACAGCAGCGTGTCGCATAACGGCAAGGAGTGGCTTTGAGTTCGAATGTAAAGAGAAAAATGGCGATGAATCTATCCGCATCAAATTCGAAGTCGATATTTGTGATGACGGCAAATTTCCTAAACTAAAACTCAAACTTTACAAGAACGAAACGGTGACGCTGAAATACGAAGCACGTAATTACACAGATGTCATTCCAATAACGACAACAGAGTCGTTGAAATTCTTCTTTGATGACGTTACGTCAAACGGCGATATTCATATGAAGGTGACGGAATATTCTGGGTCAAGCGCAAAGCCATTGCTCGTACGAACACTGGAGCACAAGTACTGCAACTGGTTCCGTAGGCAGAGTGTTGCGACGTTGGTGATGGTGGGCGTCGGAATCGTTTTGTTCCTGGGGATAACTGTTATGGTGTTCGTGTACATGTTTTACTGTCGGGGGCGAGGCGTGTTTAAGAAGTTGTTTATTATCGATGGGGTGGATGATCTGCCGTACGCTAGACACGAAGGAATGATCAATTAGTGTCGACTCGAATTTAGTCGTATATTCAGGTTATGAGACTTCTTTATGATAAGGAGAAAATATGCAAAAAATAGCAATGTTATAGTCACACATGGTGCTGGTGTACGGAATTTTATGAGGAGGTATTTCTGTAGCATCACTCGTTTAAATGATTAATTTCAATAACTATGAGGGGACATCTCAAAAAGATTTCCATATTTTTTGACAGAAAATGGCTGTTAACCATTTATTCACCACCCCACCCTCTCTTCTTAACAAACAACTATAATTCGACATTCTATTTTTTTTATTTTTTGAGTTGTTTTATAATTTCTACTGAAGTATTAGGAACATTGGAGACTGAATCTTTTCATGTTTTCATGTTTGGTGATCCCGCCACCCTCCTAGAAGACGTTTTCTGTTAAATTCGTGAGTACAAATAATAGTAATTATCTTCGATTTCCCTATCAATTAAATCTCCATATCCGATGGTAGTTATTCGATACCTTGTAGTAAACATTTGTGCACTGTTATTATCACGTGACTTGAAATTCATGTATGTTTCTATCATTATCAGGATTACATTTTATATGACGTGTTTAATGGTAAGGTTATTTATTAACCGTGCACAACATCGACAATAACATATAAAAATACGTTTCCTAACCATTAGGTATACTAACTATGGTGTAACATAATTAATCAGTTTTTAAATGCAAAGATGTGTTAAGAGGAAATGGTCATGAGATTGGATCCGCTCTGTGTCCGCTCTGCTTTCGATAAATAAATAGCTTGCTTCTTCTCATTTCATTGTTAAATGAATAGGCCAAAAAGAAAAGAAAAATCTTTTTTCTTTATTGTAAAATATGCAACATTCATTTGAAGAAAGCAAAGAGTGTATTCTTTTCTCATACCGTCCTGTGAACTATATAGTGTTTGCTCGCCGGAAACACAAGTCTTCATACTAGATGGGGAAAATCCAAGAATCCAGTGTATGCTCAGGTATATTTTGAGCACTACCTGTGTAAATGTTGTATTTCTCGGACAATGCGTGCAAAAGGTGGAATGTAATTTTGTTTAGTGAAGCCAAACTCTTACATTCGCCCGTTTCCAATTCAATTGTTAAATAATTGCATTGGAGTAGAGTGAAAGTAAGGTGTTTGGTAAATATTCTCCATTTTCCTGTCATGATCAGTGTTTCATTGCATTTCTGTATCTTTTTATCTCTGTATTATTCTTTCGACAAGCGAGGTTAAGCCGCCAAAAAAGGTGTCTTTTTTTTGACAACTTTATATCGATGCAGCTTAAATCTTATGGACACGTAATGTAACAAACAAATTATTTTTTTGGGGTGGAAATACTCGTTACATCCGTCACATCAAATTTTAAAAGAATGATACTTCAAGCGCTCTACATCCGCAAATATAATATATATATATATTGATTCTATTATTTTTTCCTCTACTGTGACACATCCAGATTAATGGACAGTAGTTGGATTGGGAAAGAATAAAAGCATGCATTAGCGTTTTTCTTTTTTGGAAAGGTAAGATGGCACATTGCCTTGATAAAACATTTAACTTTTTAGAAATCTTATCAAAAATCTGGGTCATATGATCATTGAATTTCAAAACAGAGTCGATAATAATTCACAACAACTTTACAATTGCTATTAAGACCTCGTGGTATGTTCCACTAACCAATAGATGTCATTTATCTAAATTTATTTTCATACCATTGTTAAACCAAAAAAGACCTTTAGAGGCTGCAGTTTCTAGCTCATCCATTAGAGGATCTACTTTTATATCACAAGTATGAAAAGTGTTATCACATAGAGTTACAAATATCATCTTTAGTGATCATATAAAAAAAATCATTTAAATAAAGAGTAAATTAAATTGGTCCTAAAATGGACCCTTGCGGTACCCTTAAAATAAGTTCTAGCCAAGAACCAAAAGAATTTTTGATTTTTGTTCTTTGCCATCTATTACTTAGGTATGATTTGACGAGTCTAAGTGAAGATTTATCAAACCCGTATGCATTTAGCTTAGCTATTAAAATATCATCAAAAGCCATTAATAAAGCTCCCCCATAGCCCATTGTCTAGTTGGATTCTCCACTTTTCTAATAGCGATAATAAAGCATGAAAATCAAAAATTTAGCAAAAATCCTGGATATAAATTTCAGGCTATATAAGCCATGAAATTTAGAGCTAACCTCAAAGACATTTTTCTAAATTGAAGGTAGTCACCCAAACAAAATAGTAAACCCCTAGTCAAAAAAGATGTCTCAACAAATAGAAACCTACCTGATTTTGAAGTTTTTTGCATCCCATTCCCTCATATAGATACAATGAGCAGCAGTTACGACCCATCGTGGACCGACGAGCGTCCCCCCGCATCGATGATGACCTTTGTACAGCATAAGTATTTGCCATGGCCAGCTTCCTTTCACAGCTGTTTGTCCAGCGACAACACGAATACCTTGAATCTCAGGTTTGCCACATTCCTCTGCAAGATAGTACAAACAAAGATGATTTGTAACAGTTTCAAAATAAAAATAAAATAGTTTGATTGTCTGCAAATTATAGGTGAATTTTTTCATCTCATTGGTTGAAAATTACATCATCAAGAAACTGATTGGTTCACTTAAAAATCTTATTGCCATTTTCTATTTTGACAAAATAATTTCACCAATTTCACCAAACCTAAAAAGATTCTCGATGATGTAATTTTTAACCAACCAAGGAGCAAACTTACCAATAATTTGCAGACAACCCTTCTACAAATTTTCCTACAGAAGTTTCGAGTTAATATTCCCTCCTCTCTTTAAGCAATTGATCTATCGTAAATTTCCCTTGAAATATCATTTTGAAAAAGCAAAAATTTATTGATTTATTGACATATCTATCCAGGGCAGGAGCGAGTAGGCTATGATTTTTAGAGGCACCACATAATAACAAATAAAGACAAATATTATGATCAAGATACTTTTGAAAGCATGTAAAAGGATCACAGAATATACTACTGTCTAATCTAGTCATGATATAGTCAAAATTCCATTCTTCATATACGCCGAAAATAACGTCCACGTTGTTCTTCATGATACTTCATTAACGCTTGATACGCCACTTCGAAGAAACAGAAAATCATTTTGCGCGAATAGTACAACAGACATTCTAGCCTGGAATTCAAAAAGAATATTTAGATACCTGCGCAAACATACGCCAAGAAGGTGGCAACGAGAGAAACAGCTACCAAGAACTTCATCTCCAACGCTTATATTAGACGTATTTAGAGTCTCCTGAACTTCAGAATCGGCATTTTCCGTTTTAATATCATCATTGCAATCAGTTATTGATTCAGCAGTTCAACATGTGTAACGCAACGCAGCCGTAAATATTGATATTAGAAAATTAGGTCCTCACAAAAGATAAGAAATTACTTTCTTCTAAATTTTGGACATACTTATGCAATCAGGTTTTTAGAAAAATCTTTAGATATTCAAAATCATCAATTAATTCTGTCTAGTAAAAAATAATTAACTTGTAAATCACTCGAAAAAATAATGGATGAGAGAGTTTTTAAATTTTCTTCGAACTTCTAGGTATTTCTGGGATTTTTGATACTTTTGTGGATTTTAGGGGGATTTGGGGGGATTTGGGGATTTTTTTAAAATATTCATTCTTCAATTTTTTTACAGTGAGATACCCCTCGCTTGTAAAAACACATCAGCCTTAAATATTGACATTCCGGCTTAGACTTTGTGTGAGAGCTGGATACAAGATATCTTTTCAATTTGTCAACAAAATTGTTTGTTCAGGAGATGGTTCTCAGCGTATTTGCTATTTTTCTATTCTGTTGTTCTGTTGTAAAAATTATGGGCAACCAAGATTTTGAAAATAGGGAAGAAATAAGCAGTTTCTTTTATTTTTGCACCCAAAAATAAGGAAGAAATAAGAAGTTAAAGTGTTAAGCTAAAACAATTACGCTTGTCAAAGAATTATCAATTTTGCTAGAAAAAAACGATTTCTATTGTTTTTTAGCACAATAAAGAGAAATAGGAAATAAGAATTTTTAGCAAAAATATTTACCGTTGAAATCGTCTATCTTCTTTTTCACATTTCAAAGTCTTGGTTTTAAGGATGCACACGGCTTATTTCTTTTTACATATATATTTTTTCACAAAGGAGTAGAATAATTTAGTAGTATTAGCTGAAATGAAAGTGAACACTGTATCGCTATAACTCCTAAAAACAGTTCCAAAACATAGGCTAGTGTATCTATCTAAACTTCCCTCTCGAATCCCCGTAGCAAAAAAAATTAAAAGCAAAAAAAGCAGGATTAAATTGGAGCCACATAGAGGGTCTCGTAAAAGCTGAGGCGTTTTCACCTCAAGAAAGCAAAATAGCTGAGAGAAACGCGCTCGTTAAAATACGTAAAACAATAACATTATGTCCTTTGTGGCATTGATTCTTTGTAATAATTCACCTATTATAAAGTTTTACCAGACATATATTGAAGCGATTGGAATAAATGACAACATTTGAATAAATATCGACCCTAGATCTGGTACATAGGCTTAGTACCAATGTCTGTTGATGCTAAACAAAACCTAAATGTCGACAAATAATTCGCAGCGAACCCTTGGAGTCTGAGATTTGAACATGCATTACGAAAACGCAAAACGTGCGACTGTACCCTTTATTCAATCAAAAAACGGATGGAACGGCTTTCGGTCTATTAAAAGTTCAGAATCTGTTACGATTGTGTTGAATATATAATGCATTCTTTATTTCACTTTTAGGCCTTAAGTGCCTAAATTATTATGTGTTTGCTTAAAAGCTAAATTGATTTATAACTCCAAGCCGAAATATACGTTTTACGCAGCCAGGTGCATCAGTAACATTTGTAATGTTTGTGATAAGTTTACTTAGTTAACATAACGTTAAAAGTGATCAGCTTAGGGACCATCTCAAAAGTTTTTCTAATTTCGACTATCAATTGGTTGAATATTACATCATCAAGATTCTCATAGGTTCATTCTAAAATATCACGATTTGATGTTTCCTTAATGTCAAAAATGATGACATCATTTCTAAATGAACCAATCAGGATCTTGATGATGTAATATTCAACTAATCAATAGTCTAAATTAGAAAAACTTTTGAGATGATTCCTTAATTATGATACTGTTAAAATATGTATATTACACGAGGATGTTAAATAAGGCATTGCTCAGTATCGGATAGTATATTTTTAAGTAACAGATTCGAATGATATCATTTGAAGGTGACTTCAAGGCTAAGATGCAGTCCACCACTATGCTTCTTCAATGCGTTATCTTTACCCTAGCACTAAATACAGGTAATCTATTTATTTTCATCTTGAATGTCAGGTTCACCTTTCCAGCGTGTCGTCAGTGGTGGTGTCGCAATAAAATGTTTGCGCTCAGCCAAAATTGTAGCCATAAACGCGATTTTATGCACATTTACAGCATTTTGCTGACAATCGGGCATACTACACACATACAAGGATACAAGTTTTTTTTAGCATGGCCAGCTATAGCTTTATTGTATGTAATAAAAATGATGATACGAACAGTTCATGAAGCCTGGGTACGCGTTTTTCTTTTATCTCATGAACAACGCATCCACACTTTCTGCAAGTATACTTCATTGCCACTCATTGTGATCGATTTTTGATCCATTATTTGTGATTCATTTTATTTTAGGATTTGCTTTGATCCAATACAATGATGGTATTGCAACCTGCGATAGATATCAATGGATGAAACGTGGTTGCTATGACGAAGATGTCATCAATAAAGACAACATGTTGGTCAACTGGAGATATGACATCAAATGGGACGCTCAGGGATTCAAAGATTTTATCACGAAGTAGGTGCACTAAATATTGTATCTTGAGATGGTTGTTTTCAGTTCTGGGATTCATTATATATGGATTTCACGTGACACCGTTTGTTTACATGTTTCCTGGTTACTCCTTATAGTTATTGTAACAAATTGACCATTAGAAAATTGCCATCGTTCAAATAAATGCTGCAAAAGTACTTATATAAGGTTAGGTTAGGTATGCACTTATGATTACGTTATCGGGCTAATCAAGGCTATCACTTAAGTCCCATCTAGTGTTTCATCAGGTACCAACTGTCTACCCTATTTCCCTCACATGACATAGGCCGAGCCGTCGGTATTGCCTAACGATATTCAATGTGCCCTCGCTAAGAGCATGAGTCGAGTGCATTTAATTGCATCATTTGTAATGACACTCACCTCACCATCCGCGTTCCCCAACCAGTAAGTATCTCACGACGACGTCGCTTGACTTGCATTAATGGATGTGTGCTGAAAGATGACATACTTTTACTCCGCGTTGGTACTTTAACTGCTCGTATGCAGTGAATAAAATATTTATAACCAAGTATCATTAGAATTAATGGAAAAATTCGCGAAAATAATTGCTGCTAAATCCGCGAAATTTAATACTCGCAAACATTTTAAAGATTAAATAGTGTCAAATTCATGCATTGATCTATCTTTTATGAGCTATTTTTAAAGATTTGATAATCTGATAAATTTGAAAATTAATCCCTCGAAAATTTGAAATACTTCTATCCGCGAAATCCCCAAAAATCAATCCCCGCGAAATGTCTATGAACATACCAAGAAAACTGTTTTTACTTTAAACATTCACCAAAGCTTTTCTTGATTAAATGCTAAAATCTTTCATCTAGTTGGTTAGTAGAACCGTTTTAAAATTGTTTTTGTACCTCCCTGAATTTCAAATTGGTAAGATATATTGCAGCTATTTTATGTAAATGGTGATTCATAGGTCACAGGCTAAATGCTTTCATCTGCTGTCAAATTCACTATTGTGTTTATAATTTGTTAATGATTAACGCTTAAATTCATGAGTGTCATTTTGACAATCGAGTATTTTAGTATAATGGCGCAATTAGAAAAACGACCATTTCCCATAGTGAAGAAGATGAAAGAAGTGTAAAATCAAAATATACCGTTCGTAATCAAATTAAAATCTGATTATTTAATAAAAAAAGGACAGACCTAAAAGTGAAGAATAAAGAAGTTGTCGAGCTATTTTCGGTTCTAGTCTTTTAGTAAAAAATGATCAATATCAATTGCTTTCCGACGAATTATAAACTTTTGATTTTCGACAACATTTTTTTTTATAGAATCAGCCAAAGCAGTACACACCCAAAATCAAGTCTCTAGACCCTAGAAATCACATATCTTTGCGAACAAAAAATATCTAGCACGCATCTTTATATGAAAGAGGCAATAATGTGCTAGGACTCAGGTGACTTTTGAAAATATCATGCGCGTATCTCTATTGTGAAAATTGAAGAAGAAGCGTAACAAAGCAAGTGAAGAATTCACAGATGGTCACAGATGGAGTAAAATCACACTTTTTCGCTGTTTTATTTTTGTGTCTTTTTGAGCACCTTAGCGGGCCATTTTCTCGGTGAGTTTTTCTTAAATTAGCACCAGACTTTGAGGCTTTAAATTTCCTTTATCATAGCAAGTAACAGTGTGAATTTCGTAGCGTTTGGACAAGAATAGAAAAGTGTGCTTTGATTCCAAAAAAATAAAGAAGGGGGAAAGATGATGAAGGTGGCCTTATTTATGAACGTAAAGCTCGCATAGGCTTTCTGGACATTAGTTTACGTTAGCTTTATGACTGTTATAATACATTTTTATTGCCATGTTGTTTTAATTTTTATTAGTATTTTGAAACATTGTAAAGTTTGATCGAAAATATATACTTATCTTATCTTATCTGGGCACTACATTTTGGTCTAATACTCAGAAACTAGATAAGATACGGTCACGATCAATAAACCAATCAGTCGGCAAGGATTTATAGATTCTAGATATCTACTTTTAATTGTCCCCGAGTTCTTCTTTCCTGATTTCATTTTTTCAAGTATGATAATAATCTACCTGGCCAGATAAATTTCTGAAAAAGTAACTCAAACCCTATCTCCTATAGTGTATATTTGTAAAGTCTTTAAAAAAGAATACTAGGTATACAGGGCTAATTATAACGGCCGATCAACGATCAATGATCGGACAAAAATAGATAATGATCGGACAGCATTCGATTCG